>JAHLJT010009436.1:14972856-15082856 GCA_031308135.1 Acheta domesticus
GGGCGAAGGGGGGACGGGGTGAAGGTGGGCGAAGGGGGGCGGGGCGGGGCGAAGGGAGCGGGGCGGGCGAAGGGGACGGGGCGGGGCGTAGCGGAACGCGTCCGCGACGAGTCGACGCAGAGCACACGGCGTCGCCGGCTGGAACGCCGCGTCTGCCCCGCCCCTGACAACCTCCTCGCCCTTGCTATGGGCCCGGGGCTATTTTATGTCGAGAGTTGCTGCGGGTGAAGGCACCTGGACCGCAGTTTAAAACTCTTTTAAGAGGACACGACGGAAATAAAGCGGAAAGAAAATTAACTTGGTGAAAAGAAAATAATAGTTTCACATTAATTTTTTACATAATGCAATTTCGTTAATACTAAATAGTAAATTTTAGTACCGCGCTTATAAACTTTTGTATTCTTCGTAACGTATGGAATCTTACATTAAATATTAGTTGAAGTGACATTTTAACATGTGATAAAAAACTACGCGTTTATTGTACTGATGTACTCTTTGTCCCCCGAAAATAATGTAATCTATTCTTCCAGATGTTGCAGTTTATTCTCGAAACCCTTTTTTATTCCTAACTGCTTCTCTTTATCATACTTTGAAGATAGTGTATATGGGAATATTTATGTGTAAAGAAACGCTTCGTTTCTCTCCCCCCCCCATAAAGTGTTATCTCCCATGACGCAACCCTTCCTACCCTTTCCACTCCCTTTGGAGTGTTGGGAAGATCTTTGGAGCCCTTCCTCTGCGACCCCCAGCGCCCTCCACTCCCTATTTCACCTGCCGCGTCCGCCGCGCGCCCTCCGCCCGGCACAGGAGTTTTCGCTCTGATCCTCTCTCGCCGGCACTTAAAGGCTCACGGCCGGCTCGATGCTCGCAAAAAGCTTTAGATAAATCAAACAGGCTAGGCGGAAGAAATGACGCTAGAGGCGCGGGTCTCGAGATTCAAGTGCCCTCTCGGACGGCGCTTCTCTCACGCGCGCTCGCCCGCCCCCTCGCGCGCCGCGTACATATGAAGATGAAACGATTAAACACGAGAACACAAGTGCGTTATTTGCGAAATTGTCGCTATTACATTTCGCGCGCCGGGCAGCGTCCGCTTGCTTTTAAACTCTCAAGAGCGCGCTAGATCCGCTTCCCGACCCCGCCCACTCGACCGCTTGTCCAAACACGCGGATAGTCCGCCCCGCTCGGATTTCCGACTAATTGCCGCTTAGCTCCCGCGCCGGACGCGCAGCTCTCTCGCTGCCCTTCGCCGAGGCTCGTGTCGCGTCGCGTCGCGCTTTCTTCGCCTCCGCCCTCGCCCTTCGCCCCTTCCCTTCTCTGGCCGCCGCCGCCGCCCTCGCCGAGCTGGCACCGCCCGCAAGCATCGGGCCCCACTTCCGCCCGCTCACGTCGCTCGGCTGCCTGCGTTCTCGCCCGCCCACGCCCACCCACCCACGCGTCCGACACGCCTTCGCCAGCCGCGCGCTCGCCACGCCCGCGCCCTCGCCCGCCCGCGCCCTCGCCCACGCCCGCGCCCTCGCCCGCCCGCGCCTCGCCCGCCCGCGCCCTCGCCCGCCCGCGCCCTCGCCCGCCCGCGCCCTCGCCCGCCCGCGCCTCGCCGCCCGCGCCCTCGCCCGCCCGCGCCCTCGCCCGCCCGCGCCCTCGCCCGCCCGCGCCCTCGCCCGCCCGCGCCCTCGCCCGCCCGCGCCTCGCCCGCCCGCGCCCCTCGCCCGCCGCGCCCTCGCCCGACCACGAACCCTCGCCCGCCCACGACCTCGCCCCGCCCACGACCTCGCCCGCCCACGACCTCGCCCGCCCACGACCTCGCCGCCCACGACCTCGCCCGCCTCGTCCGCCTCACCCGCCCACGCCCTCGCCCGGCACGCCCGCCCACGCCTTCGCCTCGCCCGCCCTCTCCCCGCACACGCCCCGTCCACGCCCGCCCTCGCCCGCACCTCTCCCGACCACGCCCGCCATCGTCATCGCCCACGCGCTCGCCCGCCCACGTCATCATCCGCCTATGCCATTGCCTGCCCATGCCATCGCCCCCACTCTCACCCGCCCACCCATGCGTTCGCCCTCCTGCCTGCTCGCTCGCTCGCCCGCCCACTCCTGCGATCGTCCGTTCACCCCCACACACGTCCGCCAGTCCCGCCCACGCGCTTTCCCCCCCCCCATACGCTCGCCCGCCTGCCCTTCCGCCCGTCCGCCCCGCCCGCCCCGCCCCGACCGCCGGCGTCCACGCGTAGGCAGTTCAAAAGCGAACACGCCGCCAAACTCGGACAGCAACGGCCGCCAACTTGTGAAAGTTACCTACCCTCCGGTAGGAGCAGTTGGCGAAGCCTGTTCCCCCTCCTGCCTCCCGCATCGCCGCGGGGGCCGCTGCCACAGACGCTTCTTCGGGAACCCATATGTTGCAGCCCTGGGCAGCCATTGCCCTCGCTCCCAACTTTCCCTCAACCACAGACTCCGCCTCTCCTTCTGTCTCTTCCCTTCTGCCTTCTCGCCATCCCTCCCCTCCTATCTCCTCCCACTTCCCTCCCTCGTCGCGTCGCGTCGTCCATTGCCATCGTCGTTCCAGCATTTACCTATCTCCTTCCGCCTTTTAACTGGTTGTTTTCGCCGTTTCTCTCCAAAATCTAACCACAAGAATTATTACCTCCACGATATACTTTCTTCCATTCTCTCTCTCCACCAGTTTCGCCGTCGCAGACGCTTCCCTGGTATGCCACTACTCACAGGCCTGCACCTCCGTCCACCCCCTACCCACACTAGAGGCACCTCCAGCGCCACCAGGGTTCGGCAAAATACTTTAAGTTTAGTATTTAAGTACATCACCAAAATACTTTTTAAATAAATATTTAAATACATACTGAAATACATTAGGTTTTGATTTGCTAAATGCATACGTATTTGAAAATATTCGAAGAACTTGAAAATACAGTAAACACACTTGTATTATATATTTTTATTGCAACCATATATCGTAATTGTCAATTACATTAAATTAGTAATTGAAAGTCA
Source organism: Acheta domesticus (assembly GCA_031308135.1). NCBI lineage: Eukaryota > Metazoa > Arthropoda > Insecta > Orthoptera > Gryllidae > Acheta > Acheta domesticus. Next base: position 14,975,857 of record JAHLJT010009436.1, read on the forward strand.
ATAACTAACAATAATACACATGTATTCTTAATGTAATTAAACCAAAAAATTAACGAAAGTAAAAAAATCAAGAATATCAGATTAATTGTGTCATGAACTTCGGAGAGAAAGCAAAAATCAGATCACCATATTTTATTTTCATTAAATAATTTTAAGTATATCTTTTGTTTAAATACGCCTATTTTATGTAGTTAAATACGTCTCTAAAATACATGTTCAAAAAACTCAAAAATACAGTTTTACAAATCTAAAATGTATTTTAAATAGTATTTGAAAACAGATATTTAAATACTTCCCAACCCTGACCGCCACATCCTTAGATTTCTCGGGCACCTTCCTATTCTTCCATCGCCCTTCCATTTCTCCGCCTAACTTATCTTCCCTGTTCGCGATCACATGGTTTACTACATCGATTTCTTCCTCGGTCCACGCCGACACTAAGCTTGTCATTCTTCGAAGTTGCTCTGGATGGAGAATTAATCTAGCGACCAGGCTGCTCTCGTCGATAGTTTTCCGTGGTTTCTCCGATCACACCAGGCGAATGCCGAGCAGTACCCTAACAAACGTGCGATCTTTCCTTCCTCTTCCTATTCCTATCCTCATCCCTTACACACGGCACTAACCTGCACTACACATCACACATGCCGGGAGACCAGTCGGGAGCTTAGAGCTTGTCCCCGGCTCGGCGGTGTCCTGCTGTTGGGAGATATCTGGTTGAGGGGAAAATCCCGCTAGTCGACGGTAGGTCGGCGCCGGATCTCACCATCCAGCGGGAAAAAAGGATCACCGCCACATCCCGTGGGAAAACACGCACTACAACTTACGGGGACTAATGACCTCTGTAGTTGTAGCGCCTGGAATCACGAACTATCAATTAATCGGTCCACGCCGAGAACCCGGCCCGCGATTACGATTTCGTCTACCAACTACCCACATGGTGCCTACCGGCTTTCGCGCCCGCCCTCGCGCCTCTCGCTACATCCGTTCCTTCCATTGTACTTAGTCTTCTTCATCCTGGTTGTTTCTTTTCTCGCTCCTTAAATTCTCGAATCGCCAACAATTACCCCCTTATTGATAGCATTATCTTTGTCCTCCTCAAAGGTCTTTCGTGCCTCCTGCTTCACTCCCAGCTTCGTTCACGCATTCATTATCGTCTACGAACATTCTTTCGTTATAGTTCCATCCCCAACCTCACTTCTGTCTTTGGTCCATTCACCATTGAATGCTTTCTCATCCCGTTTTACTCTTGCCGGCATGCATTCCACGTAAGTTACCACCTTTTCAGCTTTCACTTGCCATCACTAGGGTCGAGCCACTGCTTCCGACAGCTCCCATCAATTGGCGTGATAATTTCCGATTCGCGGTGCTTCTTCACGTCTTCCAACAACGGCAGTATTCCTGCCACCTGTCCAAAGTTTCAGTTATAAACCTTTCTCGTTCTTCAATTCAGTAACATAACTTCGGGGTTGTCCATAAAATACGTACCGCTAAAGAGGGGGAGGGAGTTTAAGGCAGCGTTATGCTGAGTTACTTGGGGTTGGGGTGTTAGTTTAGTGTTACGCAACATTGATTTATTTTTAATTTTTTGACATGTGGTGAAAAAAAATCCTTTTTTCTGACTTATACAAAAACATTAAAATATCAATTACTTGTTTAAAAAACATAAATAATTGAACAATAGAGTGTAATTTGTTACAAGAAATGGAATTATTTTTTCGTAATTTTTTATAGAATATATAAGAGGACGAAGAAAATATTCGAAACTGATCCTATCGCTGTATTATAGAATCCAATGAATTTGGTGCAGTCGATTGTCGCTCATGCACCATAATAAGACGCATGTACGGCTTATTAAAAATTTTCACGTCTGTGCGTTCTGCCTTCACACAGCACTTGTTCTTAATGCATTTTTGAACGCAAGTCAGCATCGCCAATTAATTCTTAGCTTTGATTACAATACATTTTAAATAGAACTCCAAAAAATTGTTTTTTCTGTTATAATTTATGTTTATTTCTGGGAAATAGGGTGTGTCTCAAGCGTTACGTAATTATCACGGAAGGGGGTTTCCAGAGCGCGTTACGGGTGTGTGCAGTGGGGAGAAGGAGTGTTCAAAATACTCCAAATTTGCGTTACGTAATTATTACGAAAGGGTATTTCAAGAGCGCGTTACGGATGTGTTGCCGTGGGGAGAGGGGGTGTTCAAAATACTCCAAATTTGCGTTACGTAATTTATGGACGGCCCCTTGCGACTCCTACTGTTTCCGTCGCCCGTCGTCGCGCCCTCCATCCCTGTCTGCGACCGGCCAACGCTTCCCACGTAACTTCATCCTGACCACCATCACCACCTCCCGTCCACCGCAGGGCATGAATAGCGCCGCGCCCGCCCCTTTCTCTTCTTCGGTCACTCGCCACCGCCTCCGCGAATATATTTCGGGCGCGACAGAGGCACGCGGAGGGGGAGTGGCGGGGAAGGCGCCTGCGGACGGGAAGGCCCTGGGGGGGATTGTTCTTGAACGACAAAGTGTATCCATTAATTGCGAGTGACCTGAACCTCGCTGTTTCCCCACCTCATTTTGTCGCGGGGCGCCGCGCGCCGGCGGGGGAGGTGGCGGGGGCGGGGGGCGGGGGCGGGGGGGGGCGGGGGCGGGGGGGGCGGTGCAGCTGCGGTGGGGAATGAGCCACTTACCATGCGCTGCCAGCGAAGGCCGCAGCTAAGGCCAGGTGATATTTCATCCCGCCGCTTGGCGCGCCACTTACGCCCGGCCTTCATTGTTGCGCGCGCCGCTTCTGCCGCCGCCGTGACCGCCGCGCCGCCTCTGTCACACTCGCCCGCCCCCGCGCCCGCCCCCGCGCCCGCCCCCGCGCCCGCCCCCGCGCCCGCCACCGCGCCCGCCACCGCGCCCGCCACCGCGCTCGCCCCCGCGCCCGCCGACGCCACACTGGCCCTCGCAACCTCACCCGAATTTTGCTCTCGCACCAAATCCAGGGTTTACCGCCTGATCATTCTCACATTATACAATCAGTTGCGTTGGCTCAGTGGCAACTGACTGTTGGTAACAGTCTTGTTTGTACAATCCATAATTTGCTCGAAAAATTATTAATTTTAGGTGGAAAATTGGGACTAATGCAAAATACATTACAAGATAATTGAATAATTACAGTTGAATAAAATGTAACTTTGTACATCTAGACAAATGGCGTTGAATTTGAATTTCACCAGCACGGTTAGTTGCTCGGGAACCTTCCTAGAGGGTAGTTCACGAGCGATTAATGCTTGTGAATTTCAAATTCATGCCCATCTCGTCTACATGTACAAAGTTACGTTATATTTAACCGGAATTATTCAATTATCTTGTAAGATAATTTGCATTAGTTTCAATTTTCCAGTTAAAACTAATGATTTTCAAGCAAATTATGGACTGTTTGTAACTAACAGTATTTGCCTCTGCAGCTTCGTTTACTGGGAAGTATTGCAGCTCGAATCTTGAAGGTGGCGGATTTTCAATACACTAACAGTTGTTTTATTTTTATACACTAATAATCGTTTTACCACACTAATAGTTATTTTATATTTTACTCATACGTTATAGCTTGTTACTGCTTTCAATACGGTGGTCCATATACACTGCATACCTTACCTGGATCGAGTGGAACGTAAACTGCAAATATGTAAACAGTTGCATGATGCTACGTGTTCTGTTAGGGAGGGAATTATGAAACTGAGTTATCGGAGGGAAATATGTAAAGATAAACCGAGTCAAGTTAACATCTAATTAATTCGTAAATAAGTAAATCTGAATCAACGAAGTAGGTAAAAAATAAAATCATGAATGTACCACGGGTGTTAACTGGTTCTAATAATCTCAGACGACAAAAAGCCGTCGTGAAAAAGGTCCTCAGGTATTTCATCGCCACTCGATCGTTAAAACGCTTATAACGCCCTTGGTGCGTAAAGAACTATTATGCAATGCACCAAGGGATTCATAATAGTTCTAATGATCCAGCGGCGGCGAAAAGCCCGAGGACCTTCGGCACGACGGCGTTTTGTCGCCCGAGAGTATTAGAACCGGTTAACACCCGTGGTACATTCATGATTTTATTTTTTTACGTAATTTTAATGATTCAAATTTATTAATTTACGAATTAACTAGTCGTTAACTTGACTCTGTTTGTCTTTTCATATTTTCCTTCTATTATTCCCTTTCATAATTCCCCCTCTCACTATTCCCTCCCTAAGAGAACATGTAGCACCATTCAACTGTTTTCATATTTCCATCGTCACCACGATCCCCTCGATCAGGTAAGTTACGCAGTGTATATCGAACATGGCAATAACGTATCAGTGAAAAAATAGATATTTTTACGAACCAGATTCTTTTTGTATTACCAAACAAAAAACAATATTACCCAAAACCATCAACGCGGATGACGCATAACCTCTAGCAACAGCACTCTGAGAGAGAGCATCTTCCAGAGGCTGTATCTCCGGCTTTGTCTTCGCCGCCAGTTCCCTCACCTTCTCCCTTCCTGCGCTACTCCCCCCTCCCCCGGGCTCTCCGCGCCGCTCCCGGCCTTCCGCGCCTGCATCTGGCGTCTTATCAATCTTTCAAGCTCCCGCGCGGCGGGATGGAATTTTAAACTTGCGTCACATTGTGCCTAGGTAATTCTCGAGCCCGCCCCTCTCCCCGTTCCTCCCCTCCTCCCCCTCCACCCCCCACCCCACCCCTCAAAAAAAGTTTTTGCGGTAAACCGCCACAACGCGCGTAAATCAGCCTTTCAGCGTACGGCGGCGTCCCGTTTTGAGTGAGGAGCCGACTTGGTGGTGATGTATTGTCACCTGAGTGAGATTCATGGACGGCCCCTTGCCTCCTTCGTAGTTCGTCGGGAGAAGGTGGCCTTAAAGCGAGATGGCTCGTTACGTTATCTCCCGTGCTACGCGACGCGATGTGAACGAGAGTGGAATAAGAACCAAGGCAGCCGGGCCGCTTCGCCGAATATTTGGCACGCTTCGCAAAAAAAAAATTCGGCGGCGGAAAAGGAGAGTAAGGAAACAAGAAAAAAAATTGCGAGGGAAGGTGGTATGTAATTTCAAAATTATGTTACGTATTTCAAATATGTATCTCGTTTGAACGTCGGCAAAATAAATTGTATTACTCGTAGTTTTCTTGATTCTTCTTTTCGCTAAAACGTATCTCGTTAAGGTAACTGTGTGTTCGAACGTAAATGCATTAGCAATTTTTACTTGTCGCAGAAGCTACGCGAAAATGGAATATTTACAATTCTGACTTCTTTGTTTTTTTGAGATTAATTTCTTGTCACGTTTTGCTTTTTAGTTGCAACTAGTGTTCTGAGCGGTTGCGTTCCATCGAAAACGTCTACACTGTTATAACCATGGAACGACATTCAAAGTTGGCGTAAACCAGACCACTTGACTAAATACATGAAAATCTATTTATGTACATGATATAATATGCGTATCAACGCCTGTTGATAATGTTGACAACTCGAAGGATCTGAAGACCTGGGCAGTAATATGCTTCGCTAATTTCAGTAACAAACGGCTACTACAAAACTGCTTGGGGATAGTTGAGAGAATGCACTTCTAGATTTTGTTGGAGCTATTTAACAATACCTGGTAGATGAAACAATAACGTCTTCGCATATTTCTTTCAATACTATTTGTACGTAAATGCAATCATTTTCATTTCCATTCACTTTATTTCGAATGTCTCAAAACGTTTCGATTCGATTTCGTTGTGTATTATCATGAATTTTGTAATCAAGTTGCAACATTTTCATTTCCATTTTCCAAAATTGCAATAACGGGTTTCAAGCTATACTCACAATCACAAGCTATACTTAAAATTATAATAGACCAAATCAATTAGAACAAACAGTGTGTGTCCTTTCTTAAATCTTGTACTTTTAGGCATCATATTCTTTAGAAAAAGAAATTTAAATAAAATTCTTCGTATTTCATTAGATAAAAATCATATCTTCATTGAAGACCTCGGGGCAATAAAATGCTATACCACTATACTTTTCTTTTTCTCAAAACTTCGCAAAGATTTAAAACACTTCCATAAACAAGTTAGAGCTATGATATTTAATTTTTACAATATATCAACAATCACAAGACAAAAGCATTACGTCCAACAATACGTCCACTAAACCAACTAGACTAACATCTCAATTTCATCAGAAATGTTATAGTCATAGCATGTTATTTCCCAAAGGTCATCAATTATAACTTAGTTATTTTCATCCTCCACAAACAATTCATTCAAATAAGTTTACAAATCCCAACTGAAGTTTTGAGAAAAATGACTTTCTGTTTTCGTTTACATTCACTTTCACTAGGCACAAATTTTTGAAGGTGGGATTTGAGGGTTTTGCCATACCCCATTTCATCTATCTATATATCATCATTTCAAATATCATTTCATATTTCAACACACGATAAGTATATGGCAGGAGTTCACTAATTGAAATTGTATCTTATGTTATCTTACGTTATTATTATGTTGGTATCTTACGTTAATATCCTGAGCGCCTCAAATTAGTAGTCAGCAAACGAAAAAAACTAATGAAAATTTAATACTGTACATTGCATGCAGATATTATGATTAACCTCACCCGCACCTATTACTAAGCCATACAAGTCCGCGAGGGAGCCTCACCTCGAGGAAAATTCCAGAGCCGGCGCAACAGAGCGCGCGTTCATTGAGCGTCGTTCGCCTCGGCTGCCCCGACGCCGCTGCGCGCTCCGTCGCCTTCTTTTCGCCGAATGCAAACAAGTGCGAACGAAACTGCGCGTCAACTCCCATACAACGTGGTGGAGACCATTATAGTGGCTCACTCTCCTGCAGCACCTTCTTACAGGAACTAAAACACGAACTGCTTCCAACGGTGCGTGGCTGCTGCGTAGGTTCGCGAGACGCAAGCAGGCGCGTCGTGTTACAGAAGCTAGCATCGATGTTCGCGCTTTTTTCAGCAGTTTCTTATATGTTATGAAAAATTGAGCATTTAGAAGACACTTTTCGCATTTATCAGATATCAGCCAATTTTGATGTGCGGAAGTTGGCGAGCCTAACCGGCAGCTGTACCCGGCGACACTAGCGCCTCCTACAGTGGCACCCTCCAGCTTTGTCCACAGTTTTGATAGAGAGTTGCAAGGCCCTGCCACGCTAGAGTCCCTAGATACAAAGAGTAGCGCAGTCCATTGTTCCACCGATCCCGCCATTTTATGTCCAGTTGTCAGGAAAATTGGAACTGCGTGATATTCCTTATGTTGAGAATCGTGAATCTACCCCAAACTAATATTAATATCCTTGAAAATCTTCATAATGTCACCAATTGTTATAATATCCATTCAGTTCGTGATTGCTGCCTGACGGGTTGTCGGGTGAGAGGATATTAAATGGCGGCGGTTGCGCTACTCTCTGTATCTAGGGACTCTTTGCCCCGCACTCACCCAGCGCCGCCGCTGCACGGTCTGTCGCCTTCTTTCCGCCGAATGCAAACAAGTGCGAACGAAACTGCCGCGCGCAGTGAATCGCGGCCCGAATGAACAAAGTGAGCGCTAGCGTCGCCCGCCCACCGCCGCCGCCGCCGCCGGCGCTGCCTCCTTTGCGGACACGAGGGCGGCAGAAAACCGTGTCTCTCTTTCCCAGCAATAAATTACTGTTTACAAGGCGATGTTAAAACCGGTTTGGACTTACGGTTTGCAGTTTTGGGCAGCTAGTCATTCAAATATTGAAATTCTACAAAGATTACAATCAAACTTTCTATAATACATAACTAATGCACCTTGATGTGTATCTAATAATACTTTGAATACTGATTTGCAAATTCCAACTATCCATAGCAGAATGTACCAAAAGATATGGAAAATAGACTTTAAAACAACCTAAATTATCTAGTAGTAAACATCCTGGACAACAGTGAACACATCACAAGATGAAAACGACTATCACACCCTAGATCTCAGCCATGGATATAAAATTGCAAAATAGTAACAAATGTGGCTATGTAACTGCAAAATAACTGAATATATGTAATCATAGGATTAAGTTTCAAATATTCCAATTTTTTATCTGAGAAGTGCTATCACAGTATAACATTTAACTCAAGTTCATTTTATATATAAATAATTCACTAAGTGTTCATATAAATAACAAGTTGTGAATAAACAGTTCATTAAAAAATGAGGGCGGCTAGTAGCGAGACGTGATCAAGGTGGGTCGGGGATTTGTTATGGCTAGTGATGCGAGATCGACAATAAAATATCTTGCTAAACATCGTCGTTCAAAATTAAAATATAGATTTTAATGATACATTGACCAAAACAATCTAGTTTTTAAACATCGTTGTTGTAAAGATGGTGTAGTAATCTCCCACATTATATTCGTACTGAACAAAATTTAATTTTACATCGGTCCTGTATATTAATTTATAATTAAAATTTAATTAAAAAGTTACCAAAAACGCCTCTCCATGTAAAGAAAACAATAAAAAACGAAGGAAATACTAGGGCATCAGAATAATCTCCGGCGAGGGGAACTGAGCTCCATGAAAAGAGTACAAACTTCGTAAGTTATTATTTAATTTTACCTTTACAAAATTGTGATTATGAAACTTTTTTATCCATGAACAAAACATCGAAAACAAAAAACATCGAGTACAAAACATCGGTGTTCAAAAACATTGGATTCAATATATCGATGTTTAAAGGATTGATGGTTTTGTAGAAACATCGGATTCAACGTATCGATGTTTAAAACATGGATACTTTCGTAGTAACTTCGGATTCAACATATCGATGCTTAAAACATTAATGGTTTTTAGAAATTCATTTTTTTTCGAAACTAACCGCTACGGCGGCGGAGCGGGGGTAGTGAGGAGGGGCGGGAGAGAAAGGGCTTTGATTGATTGATTCGTATTTCCGGGCGCGTCAACTACTCAGGTCATTAGTCCCGTAAGTGCAGTGCATGTTTTTTTTCTCGGGAGGTGGCTATGATCTTTTCCCCGCTGGATGGCGAGATCTGGCGCCGACCTACCGTCGACCTAGCAGGGTTTTTCCCCTCAACTAGATATCTCCCACCAGCAGGGCACCGCCCCAGCCGGGACAAGCTGTAAGCTCCCGACTGGTCTCCCGGCATGTGTGGTAGTGTAGTGTATGTTAGTGTAAGTGTGTGTAAGAGGAGAGGAAAGGACAAGCAAGAGGAAGGAAAGATCCCGCGCGGTCCGTGGCCCGTTTGTTAGGGTACTGCTCCGGCATTCGCCTGGTGTTGATCGGAGAAAGCAGGGATAACTACCAATCAGAGCAGCCGGCCGCTAGAATTCTCCTCCAGACAGCGACTGAATTCGACCTAGCTGACAAGCTAGTGCCGAAAATCCATGTCGCCGTCGGGAGGAACCTAAGACCTCCCTGTCAGAGGGACTGCAGTGACATCAGGTTGATGCACTGAGCCATCTCTCCCGGTGGGAGAGAAAGGGAGTCCACGGGTTTGGGGAGTCGAGCGAAGGGAGAGGGGTCGGAGGGGGTGGAGGAGGCCGTGGCGAAACTTCACGCACGAGGTGGTAAACACGCGGATGCGATGCAAACTCCGTGGCGCTTCGTCGGCACTCTGTCGAAGTTTCCGATCGCGAGCTCTCACCCTCGCCCTCGCCCGCCCTTCGTAATTGGCGGATGCAAACTGCTACCGAAGGCAGGCTGTGGTGGCGGCCGGCCGTGATTCTACGAAAAGGCTGCCGAGCCCGGCTCTGTGATGGCCACCGAAACCCGCTGCGTGTAAAATGAACTCTTTCCTATTGGCGAGCCAGAACTTGCCGTACGGTTAATGGAAAGGTTCACTCCAACACTCTGTCAATTACTCGCTCGTATTGCAAGTAAATAATTCAAATGCCAAAAGCGGATTATTGCATGGAATACTTAGGTGCATCAAACAATTAAATCATCTGAAAAGAACTTTAGGAATTTATTTTTCAAATGTACACTTGTTTTGATTACTGCTGAATACCTCACTAAGCGGTTCCATTAGGCTTATGTGATAAACGAACTTCTGCTTGAAATTTCAAATGAATATTGGAAATACGAGTAAAGCTAATAATACTGTCTTGGGAATCACGAGGGTTCAATGGCGTGTGGAAAACGAGATCCCTAATTTATTTGTCGCAATTTGAAAATATCCTTTTATACATTATTGTTCAATATTTCAGTTTAGTATCTTATTTATTATTTGATTCATAACTCGTTTGTATTCAATTCAAGGGATTTCATAGTAGCTATCCTAATTTCTTTTAAAGCGAATACAAATGATTGATTAGTGAATCCGGGCGCGGCAACCACTAATGTCATTAGTTCCGTAAGTATAGTGCATTTTTCCTGGGGAAGTAGTGGTGATCTTTCTCCGGCTGGATGGTGAGATCCGGCGCCGACCTACCGTCGGCTGGCGGGTTTTCCCCAATCTCCCATCAACGGGACATCGCCGCAGCTAGGACAAGCTCTAAGCTCCCGACCGGTCTCCCGACATGTGTGGTGATGTAGTGCATGTAAGTGTAAGTGTGTGTAAGTAAAGGGTGAGGATAGGACAAAGAAGAAAGGAAGATCGCGTGCGATCCGTGGTCCGTTTGTTTGGGTAATGCTCCGGCATTTGCCTGGTGTTGATAGGCGAAACCACGGAAAACTATCGATCAGAGCAAGCCGGCCGCCAGAATTCTCCTCCAGACAGCGACTGAACTCGACCTAGTTATATCGCTAGTGTCAAAAATCCTGCCACCGTCGGGACTCGGGTCTAGAAACCCCCCCTCCGTCAGAAGCACTGCAGTGACATCAGTTAAAAGCTTGAGCCACCTGTCGGTGGCAAATACAATGTCACAGCGATGTTTGAACAATAGAAATTAAAAACAGTCTCTGTAGTAGACTCCGCGAAGAAAGTCGTACATTACAAATGCTTCTTACTTATTGCCGGTCCATCGTTCCTCAAATGGTCCTGTCCTATCCATCAACAGTTCCAATGTGAAGTTTACTTTACTAATAAACTTTGTGAAGTTAAAAATAGGGCTTAAAATCATATTTCATTTAACCGTTATAACATTATCGTTATTGTTTTAAGAGCGCGAATAATGTCGAGCAAATAATTTATCCTTTCAGAAACGAAGAGACAACTGACAACTTGTAGAAACCTGCTCAAAAATTCGCAAAATATTCTTTACTATTTAAATGTTAAGATGAAGTATGAAATTACAGAAAATCGTATTTTAGAAGCTAACAGAGCAACAATAATTATGAACGTCGAATAATTAATGCAGTACAATGAGGGCTGTCACTAGAATTCACTTCCCTTGAACATAATTGCACTATTAGCCATGAGTTAAAAATTATAGACGGGTTTTAAGTCCTTTTCTGGAATAAAATGTTTGGAATCTACTAAAATTATGTTTTGAATCTTCTTTCTTTAAGTTAAGGTCAAGAGAAATTTATTTAAATTCGCAAATATTCAATATTCATATATATTTTTGTAGATTTAACGATCTTTTGTGCAAGAATTTGAAGATGAAAATGTATCCCTTTTCTATTTTCTTTCTTTTGAAACTGAAGATACTTGACGAGCATAACTTCGCTTATGATTTTAAATTATTTTCTCATAAATAAATAAATATGCTTTTTCATACAAATCTACAGTTGTATTTAGTACAGTAGGTCTACTACAATACTTACTAGATTATTTACTATAGTAGGTCTAATGAAATTTTGTACATGTGACCTTCAAAACAAGAGAATAGTTGCTGTTTGTGCACTCTCAGTTTTTTGCAAAATTACCTAACGATTTTTTTTATCATATTTTTTTAAAATCCATTCCAAAAACGCGTTACGCGTTAAGTAAACACGGATCATTTTTTTGGTCGCAAGGACTCCAAGGGCATTAGCGACCACATATACAATTCTTTACAAAACATTTAATAAATTTATATCTTTTAGAAATGTGAAAACATTATATACTTCTGATGTTTCAGTAAGTATTTGTAATTTGGGGAGACGATTTGAAAGTGAATCTGTAATACGCGAGTCTGATTGCAATGGGCAATTAATTAAGATATTTTGGATAGTTACAAGGATGTTACAAGATATACAAAGTGATGGAGATACTTTCTTGAACTGACGAGAGTGGGTAAGACGGCTTACGTTCTTTGCGGAGTCGTGCGAGAGTAATTTCGTCTTTTCTTGTTTGTACTGAAGGAGCGTCATAATCAAAACTTCTAATTAAGTGAGGTAACTAGGAAAATTATACCACACCGTGTTTCAATGGAGCTTAAGACGTCTATACAGTTCTTTTTTATGACGTTATGTCAAACTATCTTTTTTTGAAGAGGGAGTTTAGTTGCTTGCTTAGCAGCCAGGCTACCAGGATATTGCCTTGGATTCCTTTATGGGATCCATGAAATAATTATGCTCATTTTATTACGTGACAAATAATTATAGGTATTTATGATATTTATAATTGCTTCATTGTCATTTAAATTATTTAGGCAATTTAGAACACTCAAATGAATCAGTAAATATATTTGTAGTCTTCTTTTTCTTTAACTTATTTGAGGGCATCAAGGGTAGCACAAGTTTCACAGTAAAAAATTTAGCAAACATTTTATAACCGAGTAGGAAGAATATTTTCAATATTTTCAGATCAAAAGTGTAACTGAAAGTTTCACGCGTGTATGCAAGAATGAGTCTACAGCTGTCAGTACCAACGACGGTGGTTGTGACAGTGGCAACGCGATCGTAGCAAGGCAGGGTAGGGCGGGCAGAGGCGCGAGGTCAGGCGAGGCAGTGCTGGGGCGAGGACAGCTGGGAAGGAGCAGGGTGCGATTGAGCAGTAGGCCCACCCCCTAACAATAAATAATAATACATTAAACTGGTACCCCCTAACGAACCTATTAAATACCTGGGATTAAACTTGGACACTCAACTGAATTGGAAACGCACATAAACGAAAAAATAAAACAAGCTAAATAAAACTACTGCAATTAAAACCTCTAACCTATACAAACAACCCATTACCATATTACTCTTCAATTGCAATAGATAAAATAATCATAAGTTACTACTGTATGTCTGTCCCATCTGGATAAGTGCCGAAAAAACAATCTAAAAAAATTACAAATAATTCAGAACCAATTTCTCAGAACAATATCCAATGCACCGTGGTTTGTCAACAATTTATCATCTTCATAAAGAACTCAGCCTAGAACTCATTAAACATCACCTACCTAGCCACTAATTGTACCATTATGTACCCCAAATCCCTTCCCTTGCAACCTGCAGACTCGCAAAAAATCCTAACCACACCAGAATAAAAAAAACAGATATCTCTACAACATATTTCTAAAATCCTTTTCCGTATTCGAATCTGAATAGAGGACCCAAAAGGGCATCCTCAATCTAATGTTATATTTTAGTGTTAGAAATAAGTTTTAAATATACGTTAGCACGTAAGCCTTTCAAACATACGCAAAGTTGTAATTTAACTGAACTATGTAAATCAACATAAATCAATAAAAAACGAGTAGTAGGCCTACGGTACAGTGCAGGACTTGCCATGGCGGAGATAGAATTAATTTCTTTTACATTCTAGTAGAGATTGTGATAAGCAAATATCCAACCAACGTGAGATACTTCTACTAGTTTAACATAAAAATTGAATAAGAAAACTCAATCGTAGAACGGTTTTTTTGTAGTATAATTAGAGTTCTCTGCTTCCGCATGTAAAATTCACAAAGGTACTCTATTTAATTGAATTTTTATAATAAATGTTCACTTGAAATGTCGACTCTAGTTACGGAATTAAGGCTAATTGAAATTTTTACTAATTGACAAAGCTAATTGAAGGGCATTTCTAGGAATTCACTACTCTGGTAAGGTGCAAATTGTTTTTTCTTTTTTCTTCTTCAATTTCATTACGCAAATTGCCAAGAAATTCCAAGACTAAAGCCCAAAACAAGTAGAGTCAGCACATTTAGACAAATAAGAATTCGGTCTTACAGAACCTCTATTGTTCTGGCATGAAACCCCAGCATGCAATTGTTTGAATCGCACTGAGAAGCGAAAAAGAATAAAAGAGGTATGTATTAAATGTGAATACTCGTACTTGTGCGCCAAATCTAATGTATGAAACTTGTTTTTTCGCACAGGAAAGAGTAATCTTTTATCAAATAATAGATATTCTCTCGAGTAATATATATTTTTCATATGCACATGGATTCTGTTCGAATTGTCCACAAAGCTGAGCTCTTCTCACCAATGGAAGCGGCCGCTTAGATGTTTGTAAATAGAGGTGCTTCTAGCAATACTTACTTCTAACCAGTTACCGATCTTCCACTGATGGCGTTTGAACCATTTATCAAAAAACCATTACCTCAACTTTCACTAAATGACGTTTTGAGCACTTGTCCCTTTATCAAATATTACACATGACAGCCTTTTCCAGACTTGTATTAACACACTGCACGAAATATTATCCGTCAACATGATATTACGTACGCAGTATGTGAAACATACGAGATTTATACATTCAATCATTGAAAAGTACAATTTGTTGTGGAAAGAGAAGGACAAAATATCATTCAGACCCACGAAATCATTGCGTGCGTTTCTACGTATAATTTTATTACTTGCTTATCGCAACTCCTCGGGAGGGTATTTTAATTTAAACATAGTTGTTTGTGCTCTGCGAGTTCACAAAGTAAGTACTTTTAAAAATAATACATTTACCTGGCTTTTTAATTTATTGCATATGCGTAGGATGTTTCATGAAAAAGTATCAATTCAAATACAGTACGTATTTACTTTTGCGCTCGTGCTTCGCAAGAGTAATACGTTTTGTAATCGTGCGCCGGAAAAAAGCAATTTTTCGACAGAAAAACGTATTGCCGGGCCCTGGTAAATAGTGGATAAATCGTGGTCCTGCGTGCAATACATTACTTCCTCTAACACGTCGTGTGGTAAGATGTAAGAATCCATGTTTTATGGATCCTCGATACCGAGAAATCGATTCATGGCAAAACGACTGACTGTGTCCATTCATTTGTGCATTTGAACTGGCCTCAACCCTTCAGACGATTTTCTCCAAAATCGATATTCCCCCATCGATCTGAACTAACTCGAGGCCCTGCGAGTTTGAAACGGAAATATTGTTTTTTGCGTGTATTTACATTTTTACAGGCACGAACCCTCAACACATTTACAAAATTTGCTAAAAAAGACTTCAAATTGTTTAATTAAACTTTGTCCTCGGAAAGCGAAAAGATGTGAAAATAATGGCATAGGTCCATTTTCGTTGAAATCCTTGATTTTCAAAAAATGCAAAACCTCAATGTTTTTCAGCGTCATCCGCTATAGCATTAGTGAAGATAGCATTTTTTCCCCTTTCGTAAAATATATTTTCAAAGACGTACCATGAAATATTGCATGTAGAATTTTTCGAAATTATGAAAAAGTTAATTTTCACTTAACTAATTTTATATAAGTAGAAAAAATAGGAGGCAGTTTTTTCTGACTGACCTACGTAATTCCAATCGTCTTATTCAAGATATCTTGGCATAATCCTAAAAACTTGCATCTTCTATTCTACAAGGATTTCTTCTGACTAATGAAAACCACTCGCTACTCATTCTCGGCCATCTCTCATAACCAGGCCTTCTCGCGATCATTTTCGAAGATAAAATCATTTAAACCTGCGTGTTTCTCTGTAGTCTGCAATGAACTATTTTAGGGACTTTTTTCTTGAAATGACTTCATTCTTATGAAGGACACTTCATTATATTTACATTGTGGACACTCTACAACTTCTCACAAAACCCATTTGCATTTCCTTCATTTTCACCCAGTCTTGATCAAGTCAAGTTACATTCTGTACGATAGTGTCAAAATAGTACATTATGAAACGATGACGTAATGATTAATGCACGAGTGTGATATTACGATACGAGCGAGGAACGAGCGAGTATCGTAAACGTCACGCGAGTACATTAATACCTATTACATCGAGTTTCATATGTGCTTTTCTACGACTTTTGAAAGGTAAACTTTTACAATGAATAGTTCGTGGCAGTTAATCAGCCAAGGCCACCTAGCGGACAGCTACATAAATCTACCCTCGCATGCTGCCGCATGTGGCTGTGGTTACCTGTCCGCCTCGTAGGGAGTACAGCGCTAGTCAATAGGATCAAAGGAAATTACGATCCATTTTATTTTAAATAATATACCACGAAAAAAATACTACTAATAAAATAAATGAAAACTAATGAGCATAATATAATATTAAATACAATTTTAATGTACCCAATTGAACGAAACAATCAAACTAAAACGATTTTCAATGATTAATGAAGTGTCAATACTTGGTTTGTAAATCTCTGTGATTGGTCAAGAACCTGCATCATAATGCAAACTGTGTCGAAATGACTATCGTTATGCAACTGGATGCAGCCATCAAATGACAGCATTATACAATGGGAGTAGAAAAAGTATTTTTTTAAAACATTTTAATTTAAATAACACAACGGTCAAACCAAGTTTTCGAATTTTGGCTGGCCGAATTGAAAAACGTGATTCCGAGAGCGTCATCTACAGAGATCGTATGTCCTTGAGTGGCACGTTACATTCCGTGAGGTGGTAGTCCCACTCTCCTGCTGGATCGTGAAATGCAGCGCCAACATACACTTCGGTTTGAGAGATGCTCCAGACACCGCTGCAGCCAAGTCACGCTCTAAGCCTCCAACCGATCTCCCGATATGTGTGGTAGTGTACTGTATATGAGGGTAAGCTTGTCTAAGTAAGGGGTAAGAAAGGACAAGAAAGAGGAAGGAAAGATCGCTGCGCGGCCCATGACCCGTTCGTTAGGGTATTGCTAGGGCATTCGCCAGGTTTTGATCGGAGTAACCACGGAAGACTACCGATCAGCGAAGTCGGCCGCTAGAATTCTCTCCAAGACATTGGTTGCATTCATATTTTCTGTCATGCGGAACATAATAGGAAACACGACTAGAATTCAGATGCCCTTCGCAATGTCATCTGTCGGTTTTGATTAGATGAGAACCGAAGTGAAAGCCTCGTAAGTCTCGATGCAACTATCCCCAAGGTGGTTTCGAAATTAGCATTACAAATAGCAACCCAAGGACACTACGAGCAGTACGTAACAGTGGTGGAAACACGTTGTCACAGTATCCCGACGTGACTGCCACAAGATCGAAAACAGAGTCGCTAACTGAAGTCAGTTAAAAAATACTATTGCTGAAAATGTTGCGTTCTTTGTTGTTTCATTTGAAACATTGTAGCAAACGCCACCCAAAGAGCTTTATCAACTATAATATACACTAAGAACGAAATTTAGTAAAGTGACAGACATTGAAAATTTAGATGCGGATGACAATAATAAATAAAATAATTATTAAAATATTTTTCAATTATGTGGAAGAATTTAATCCCGTTTATAATAACAAATTCTAACAGATTCAATACCAATTGTTACAATCCATAGTCTGTACAGTTGACGGAAGATGGACTAATAAGGGACTTTGCATATAGTATTTAATAATATTATAACAATATAACAGGAAATATTTTATAGTTATAATATTATTATAATCATGCCAATCATGAAAAGTTTTGGTAAGCAACATAAATCTGAAAAGGATAATTTCAAATTTATTTTTAATACTTCCATGTCAATTCGTAATAATTTCCATCTCGTATCTTCTTTCTATATGACCACCTTTTCTGAGTTGATAATTTACTTACTTGTTGAATAATACTGATATAATAAACAAAATTTGTAATGTAATGAAATTCTGTAATCCAAACATCTTCTCATCTTGAAACCACATACTTGACAATGTTTAAAGAGGTAATATGACCACTTAAATACGAGTACCACACACGTACCATACAAACATCTCTTATCTCAAAATGTTCCATTCCGAAAGGGACAAATTTATTAAAAATATTTAACCACAAACAACATCATAGGGAGACGGTGGTGTGTTCCTCTCATTGGAATTGTTATACTTTCTCAATTATTTTCAAATTCTAATAAAAATAGAATACGTTCCCATTTTTTTAGTAGAATATAAATCGCGTGTAAAGTCAGCATGTCCACGTTTGCAAATTGAAAGATGGTTTGAGAATGCTTAGGCATTTTTTTGCGGAAGTTTGTACATGCACTAGGAAAACCCGGCCGACGTTGTTCTGCCCTTCATTTCCCTCTTTCCTCTCCCATCTTCCTTTCTCATTGTCTCTCCATCCTTCCCTGACCCTGTCCCTGTCTTTTTCTGAGTCTCTGTTTCTGCCGCTCTCTGTCACTCTCATTCACATTTACTTGCAGATTCTTTACATCTCTGAGCTTATGAGGTAATATCAAGAAGCGCCGGACCAGCAAAAATGTAATAGAATGTTCAGGAAGAGTTCATCCTATAGATTGGCCTCAAAATTTTAGTTTTTAAGGCCCTTGAATGTCCTGGCTTTAGGAGTTATTTAACGATAGATTTCAATTGTTGTCAATGTTGCCGATTTTGTTTCGTGTTGCATTTGACGTGAATATTTTAGTTCTACAGCGCCATGTAGTGGAGTTATAACAGAATTAACAGCTCATAAACCTTCTGGGCGAAAAAACACGTAGAAGTGCCAACTTTCATGGAGATCGGTACAACGGTATCAGAGTTTTGCATACATATATACCAACATCCAGTATCATATACATACATTCGTTGGCCCAAAACGGCAACTCCGCCTGTGAAGAGTAATCCTGGAGTAACCGAAGGAAGACAGCGCAGGCGCGAGTCCGCGTGGGCCGGCCGCTAACGCGCCTCTAAGCTCCCGCCAAGCGCTCTGCGAATTACCCGGACCGCTTCCTTGAAGGGCTTCATCCGCGCTTCTCCCTTAGCTCGCCCCTGCCCCTTTCCTCCGCTCCCCACTGCGCCACGTACAGCCCAGCTCCGAACAACACGTCCCGTCTCCCCGCACCACCTCCCCTCCTCTGCTACTGCCTCACACCGCACCGCCCCCACCCCAATCCACACAGCACATCTCAGCGCAACACAGCACCGGTCCGCCTCGCCCCGCCCACCTCCGCCACCGCCCGGCCCCGCCCCGCCAAGTCAAGCCCCTCCCCCCGTCCACCCCATCCCCGCCCAGCCCAGCCCAACCCAGCCCTGCCCCGCCCAGCCCCGCCCCTCGCCGCCCTTCCTCGCTCAGCCCAGCCACCTTCGCCCCGCCCCCACCCCGCCCCGCCAGCCCCGCCCCGCCTCCCCCAGGCACACCCCACCCAACACATCCCCGCCCCGCCCAGCCCCGCCCACCCATTTTAGGCCACCTCAGTCCCACCCAGCCCCGCCTCGCCCAGCCCAGCCCAATCCCGCCCCTGCCCACCCCCGCCCCGACCTAACCCACCCCCGCCCCGCCCAGCCCAGCCCCTCCCCGCCCCGCCCAGCCTCGCACGCCCCGCCCAGCCCAGCCCCGCCCAGCTCCACCCCACCCAGCCCCGCCCCCGCCCAGCCGAGCCCCGCACCGCCCAGCCCCGCCCAGCTCAGCCCCACCCGCCCCACCTCCTTTCGTCAGCTCTCGTGCCTGCCCCACACCGCGTCGCCCCCACCTCTCTCCACACAGCACAACACAACACCGGTCTGTCCCGTCCCGCCCCTCCACGCCCCGCCGCACCCGTCACACCCCACGCGCCGACGCCGACGCGCGACAACCTCTTCGGACGCTAACAAGTTCCATAAACTAGATTTGGGCTAAATTACGCCGGAGCAGACGTCTGCAGGGCCCGGCTTCGCTTCCCTCCGTCGCCAAACCCAATTACACGGAGTCCAGCTGCGCCTTAGAAATTGAAAGCGGGGGAGGCGAAGGAATCGGCGCACGGCGACGAGCTCTGCGCAGTCGACCCGAAGCGCCATCTAGCTGGGCGGAACTCCTGCGGATTTGGCAAAGGGCGCGTATTCAAGACCACTCATGCAATGGCATGGATAGATAGATATTTATTATTTCCATAGATAGGTTTATGCAACCTGGTGGCAGAACACTAAAATTTACATTTTATAATTAGGAATTAAATACATTATAACTTAAATTATTTTAAGACAATTTAAGCACAGGTCTTGCCTTAACCCACCTCATTTCTAGAGACTCACATATTTTTGTGTTTGTGATCACCTCTACTAAAGTACGTAGGTCTACTGAGCAGGATGTGGATATCTTTCCAAGTTGGATAACTGACATACGCTTTGTACAAAGCCCAGAGTCTTGCCTTAATCCTCCTCCTTTCTAGAGACTCCCATTCTACTTTCTTCGTATTGCTTTCGGAAAATAAGTTTACACGCTCTTCTCTAACGAGTAAGTGATATTGGAATAATTCCGATTGACATCCGAGGTCATAATCGAATAAAAATGATAGCTCAGTTCAGAACAGGAAAGCAGGTTTCTGTGACGTCACAGAGGCTTGACAAGGACTGCGCTAGCCGGATAACAGAAATGGGCTGCTTCTTCATAATCTTTCTATCGACCTCTTCTTCCGCACCTTTTATTTAATCTTTTTCAACATTATCTTCACATCACACCCTTTTTTTGTTTTAATCTTCATTTTGATCATCATCATTTCTTCACTTTTCCTTCCCTTCTTGACTCTGCAGACGTCCGCATCAAGAAGACTGACTACTTTTCTATACTCATGAAAAACTGAGATGACATGAAAGGACCATGACGAAAAGTCAATGACAAGCTTATCGAAGTGGGTTGATTTTCCCGTAACTCTCCCATAAACCACGTGGGATGTATTTTTTAAACCGTGACCTATCTTTAAAATACAAGAAGTTCTTTTATAATTCGATGATGACGATGATTATAATATATTCATCCATCTGACGCGCGATCATGTGACTTCCATTGCGTGAGTTATCAGGCAATATTTTAAAATTTGCATAGCGATGTATTCCACGAACGAAAATTTACATTTAATTGATTTAGACATGCAAATATCTTTTCTGGTTTGCGTAACGTTTCTAGATATTAAAACTGTGCAATCGGCAGTAAAGTTATTCCGTGAACAGCACCAAGAAACAGAAATATTGGCTTAAAATGGATGAGAGTAGGGCAATGCCTAGAAAAGGAAGGGTATATATGAAAGAGAACTAACAATAAACAAATCAATGCAAATGTTTTCTTTTCTACTTGTTTTGCCGTTTTGTGACTCTCTGAAAACGTCAATCCCATCTATGAATTTTAAAAACACAGCCATATGCATTATGGCTCAAAAATTTTCAAATTGCTAGGATAAAGGAAGATTTGAATACCACTTCGACTCGCTTTCAGTAATAGTCAAATATTCCAAACAAAGATTCAGGCGTATTTTTGAACGATTGTGATGCCAAAAGATAAAAAGTGTTGGCACTGCTGATGAATTTACTTATAGACTAGCGATTCTCACAGAAAGTTTCCTTGAAATTTGTAATGAACAAAATGAAATGTTAATTCACACATTAACGTTTTCTGATTTCCATTTTTCATTGAACGTGTAACACACTTAGTCATTTTTATTACAATAATTTATTAATATTTTACTTTCTTTTCGCACTTTTCAAAATCAACAAAACCCATATTGATGCTTATCTAATTTCTAAATTGTTTCTAAATTATGAATCAAGGTCATCTCGTAACTTGCACTGAAAATCGGGTTTATTGCCGCACTGCACACGATTATTGAATGTGTCTTGTAACAGAAGAATTATTATAGTGTTACAACATTATTACCCATTTTGATTGATTTTATTAATTTAAAGTGTGTGAAATGAGCAAGTTAGTTATTCAATGGATTTCAATTCCACTGTCTGCGACACTTTGTATGAAATAAATATCTTCAAAATTATTCACATACGCGATCTTTTAGATCAACTGAACCTCAATGCTCTATTCTATGCTCTGAATCGAAAGTGTACTCTCTTCGGCTTGCTGGTGAGCAATCGAATCAATTGACTCTCCGCGACGTCGTATTTTAGACTGCACTTTGAATTCTACAGATATCTGAGATATTGAATATACACACTAAGGAATAACTAAAAAAAAGAACTGTTGGAGTTCGTGATGTGAATACTAAGTAATTCTGTACGAATCTTCTAATCCTTAGGTTCCCGCAACTGTATATGCATACGACGTGTCTGCGACCGTTTCTAACAATAACTGAATAGCTTCAGCGTGATACCGCTCATCAAACGTCGCTGTCGGCTGGCCTCTCTCTTGAGGTAGTTAACCAAGGTCCAAACACAAAAACAAGAATAATCTTCTTGCATTCGTACATCAGGCATCAATCGACCATTTTACCTTCTCCGTCCTCACTTGGGAATCTCCTTCCCCACGTTCCGCTTCTATTAGGGTTTTCTTTTTAATCTTTCCCGAAGTCGCTACTGTTTGGATTTGATCTAGTTGATGTAACATGGATATTCAAAAGGCCTACACTCTGGCGTCCATTCTCTAGCCAACTCACCCAGTTCTCCTCTCTACAACCCCGCGTCCATGGTAAACCGATGGTCTATGCCGATTCTGTTCTTTTTCACGAGTTACACACAACTCCTACAAAATTTAATATCGTAACAAATTCCACTACTCAGACTTTGCGCATCACGAAACTCACGGTTAACGCAGGTGATCATTGGATTATGATCACGCCTCCACATTCAGTTTTCTCGAGTAAGTTTGTAGCGTGAACTACTACCTCAATATGAAAACGAGGTGGACCGAAATAAAGTGAAATAAAAACTTGTGAGAATTTCAGAGCTAAAAAGGGTTTGCAGATTAATCGCGGGTAGTTTCCCTAAAACACTTCAGAATAGTAAATTTCATTATTTTTTGACAGAAACGTTTTACATGGATGTTAACAAATATTTTGACAAAACAGAGAATCGGTCATTCTTTGCAATTTGTAACAAAAAATTGTTTTTTACATTAATAAGCCCATTCTGTCATAAGTTTCATCTTATCACAATCTAAACGGGAGAGATGGCTCAGTGCATCAACCTGATGTCACTGCAGCTCCCTCTGACAGGGAGGTCCCTAGGTTCGAGTCCCGACGGCGGCAAGGATTTTCGACACTAGCTTTGTCAGCTAGGTCGAATTCAGTCGCTGTCTGGGAGGAGAATTCTAGCGGCCGGACTGCTCTGATCAGTAGTTTTCCGTGGTTTTCTCCGATCAACACCAGGCGAATGCCGGAGGCAGTACCCTAACAAACGGGCCACGGACCGCGCGCGATCTTTCCTTCTCATCCTTGTCCTATCCTCTCCCTCTTACACACCACACTTACACTAACATGCACTACACTACCACATGCCGGGGGAGACCGGTCGGCAGCTTACAGCTCGTCCCGTCTGGGGCGGTGCCCCGCTTGGTGGGAGATACTTGGTTGGGGGGAAAACCCGCTAGTCGACGGTAGGTCGGCGCCAGATCTCGCCATCCAGCAGAGAAAAAATTCATCGCCACCTACCGGGGAAAACACGCACTACACTTACGGGACTAATGACCTGAGCAGTTGACACGCCTGGAAACACGAATCAATCAATCACAATCTAACTTGTAATTTATTGCAGATAAAATCGTATTCAACTCACGCACACACTTGTCTAAGAGAAAGCATTTCATACGACACTGATCCTTTTCCATATCAATCTAGCTGCTACTAGACCGCAGAGTACCCGAATAAGGGCATGTGTGTGCTCTGAATGGCAGACGGAGTGACAGCTTTGACAATGCCCTTTTATTCGTGATTTGCATAGCGTATGGAAATGTCACTAGTCACATCGCCCGTTTGGACATTCCAGGCATACGGGTTACTTGAGACGTGCCCACGTGACCGACAGTAATTTTTGAGTTTTCAGTTGTCTCTATCTACTTAAATGATGTGAAGATAGCTCTTTAAAATTAATGTAGCTACTACATTGAACACGTTTTAAAACTATTAAAATTGTAAATATTATTTCCAATTCACACCCATGGAAGGCATGTTATTAAATGTTTGTTTAACAAGGATTGAGAGTGAAAAAAGTGTCATTTCTGAAGAAAAGAGACAATTTTAATTCAAAATACTCTTATTCAAAGCGTGAAGAAAAGAAACAATCATCTGGTCGTACGACAATCAAAACAATAGATCTATAATTATTGTCACAATTAATTTGTAATTGTGTACAAATGTTTCTTATATGTTTACTATGTTTCTTGCATTCTTGCAATGTAGCGTGTAGTGTTCATGTTCCACGTGAGGAGAGACTGGAGAGTCGTACTTCTTAATGTTATTTTGAGAGAATGTTTGCTACAACAACCATGCTACTCACCTCACCTTATAAAACCAGACAACCAGATTAGAACCACATTAGTACCAGATAAGGCTCGTGGAAAATAGAGGATTTTATTTTTATCTAATTTTAATGATTCAGATTTTCTTACTTATTAACTAGATGTTAACTTTACTCTGTTTCTCCTTTCATATTTCGCCCCCATAATTTCCTCCTTAAGAGAACATGTAGCACCATTCAACTGTTTTTCATATTTCCCTCGTAGCCACGATCCTTTCGATCCCGGAAAGTTAAGCAGTGTGTATGGAGCTCCGTGTCGAAGGCAATAACAAGCTATTGCGTATCAGTAAAAAATAAACATTTTTGTATTCCAGCATTATAAACTACCTTTTCTGTTGCAAGAAATCGTTCATAATCAGGCGTTTTATGGCACAAATGATGACGTATTAGATTTTACGGCTCGAATTATTGTGTCATCACACATTCAGCCAATAATTAGAGGGAGGGTAGAGGTAAACAGAACAGCCCGACCACAGTTTTCTCGTACAGATGTCATACATCCGAGACATCACAGGAACGTTCTTCGCAAAATTAAGTTTCATTCTCTTATAAATTTATAATACTGTCATACAAAAAAATAGCTTATGCAACTCGTTTATAGTGTTGCATTATTGCATTCGTACAAATTTGAAAA
Organism: Acheta domesticus; assembly: GCA_031308135.1. Taxonomy (NCBI): domain Eukaryota; kingdom Metazoa; phylum Arthropoda; class Insecta; order Orthoptera; family Gryllidae; genus Acheta; species Acheta domesticus. The sequence continues at coordinate 15,000,879 of JAHLJT010009436.1, forward strand.
CTCGCTCCTGACGTTGCTCGTTTTCAAAAACATGTACACATGCAATAAAGCTTAACATTATAAACTAATTGCATAAACTACTATTAACCTCGGTCTAAGCGGGAGAATATGTTCACATATTAATAATTTTTTAATATGAAAATACGTCGAAATTTAGATTTTTCAACGTTGGTAGAACTCAGTTCTACTAAGGGCTTGTTTTGGTATCAACAACTGGTTTTCCTGTATTGGACTAGTATTATTTAATCGCTCTGACAAATTGTGTACCTCATTTCTTCATATTATAATATAACAATCGATAGAGATCTAAAAGTCGAACTTAGCCATAACATCCTTCTAATATTCATTTTTCAGTAATTTGCATAAAGTCAATTATTGATTGAACAATCACAATACTTATTTCGACATAATTTTGTATTGATCAGCGGAAACTTATAAATGATAGCTGTAGACAGTAGTCAAGATGCTTAAGAAATCATGGAGTTTAATAGTGGAGTATTTAAAACCGCAATTAATTCGTAATATTGCTTCTAATAGAAATAGGGCCCAATGATAGAAAACGATCTTTAACATATGCGATATAAATAACGTTATAAAAACATGCACTGATGCAATAAAGCTTAACATTATGAACTACTTGCGTACACTACTGTTCTCGGGCTTTCGGTTGGTTCGTGCAGCTGCGTCCGGCGCCTGAACCACCGCGGCGCTCCGCGCGCTGAGTGGGCGGGCAGCGCTCACGGATGAGTAACCGAGCGCACGCGCCGGCGCGGGGGCGGCGCGGGGCGGCGGGCGGCGGTTCCCTTTTGTGCGGCGATATCCTGCACCCCGGGGGCGGGGGCGGGGCGGGGGCTGCGGCCGCTGTGAAGACGGGCCGGGCGCGCCGGCGCGGCGGCCGCCCGTCCGTCGGCTCTTGAAAGGCGGCCGGAGGAGCGCGGGAGACGTGATGAAGAAATCAGGGAACTTATCGCTATTCACGGGCGCGGATCGATGCGCCCAAGTGCCGGGAAACAGATGTCCCGCGCAGAAGCTCCTGTCCTCGCGCCCACCTCGGTACTCCGTCCCCGTTGCGCTCGCCGCTGCGCCCGCACCCACCGCACCCACGCCCCCGCCATCCCCAAAGCCCCCTATACCTGAAGCACCCGCCGTCCTCAACCCTCCGCCGTCCCCAACGCCCACGCCATCCCCAACGCCTCCGACATCCCCAACGCCTCCGCCATTCGCAACGCCTCCGCCATCCCCAACGCCTCCGCCATCCCCAACGCCACCGCCATCCCCAACGCCACCGCCGTCCCCAACGCCTCCGCCTCCCCAACGCCTCCGCCATCCCCAACGTCCCCGCCGCCCCCAACGCCCCCGCCATCCCCAACGCCTCCGCCATCTCCAACGCCTCCGCCATCCTCAATGCCCCCGCCGCGCCCAACGCCCCCGCCACCCCCAACGCCTCCGCCACCCCCAACACCTCTTCCATCCCCAACGCCTCCGCCATCTCCAACGCCTCCGCCATCCTCAAGGCATTTGACATCCCAACGCGTCCGCCATCCCCAACGCCTCCGCCATCCCCAACGCCTCCGCCATCCCCAACGCCTCCGCCATCCCCAACGCCTCCGCCATCCCCAACGCCTCCGCCATCCCCAACGCCTCCGCCATCCCCAACGCCTCCGCCATCCCCAACGCCTCCGCCATCCCCAACGCCTCCGCCATCCCCAACGCCTCCCGCCATCCCCAACGCCTCCGCCATCCCCAACGCCTCCGCCATCCCCAACGCCTCCGCCATCCCCAACGCCACCGCCATCTCCAACGCCTCGGCCATCCCCAACGTCTTCGCCATCCCCAATGCCTCCGCCGCCTCCATCAGGGACAGTGGACACAGCGGAGACTGCGGTAATGGGTGATTGTGTCGCCTGGGAGAGGTACGAGACGGCGTGAGGACGTAGGCAGCGTAGACAGGTAGGCGACGGCGTCAGAAAGGAGAGGAGACGTCAGGGACAAGTAGGTGGCGGCGGCGGCGGCGGGAAAAGATAGGCGGCGGTGGGAAGAGATTGGCGGCGGCGGCGGTTGGCGGTGCGGTGCAGTCCGCGCGCTCAGAGAGAGGTATTTGACAGGTCGAGAAATGGACGGTGACAACGGCCGCGGGCGAGAGGTGCGCGGCGGCGGCGGCGGAGAGAAATCACGGCGAACGCAAAGTGTATTTGTCAGGGCCTCTCGGGCGCTCACGCCTGTCCCTTTGGCGTCTGCGGGCGGCTTTTTCGACGGCATCCAGTGTTCTTGATATTCATACTCCTTCCACCCATTTATTTCGTGATATTGTCTATATTTCAGTACAAGAAAGTTCGCTTTCTGCAGAAGTATATTGTTCGGGAAGCTGCACGTCGCTTACCGTAGTGAAATTCTGCTCTGTCATTGGAAATACGTGTGATGCGTAAGTTTCTGAGGTCATAGTAACGCTGGGCAATGATTTTGGGATATTTATATTAGAACCTACTAGAATCGTGTTGAAGCAAAAACTGTTCATATATTATATGGTACATTAACAACATTAATAAACAATTCTTTACATCTCTATACATAGTTTCTGCCCATCGTCTCGTTTCATTAGCGTTCATTTCGTCTTCATCCGCCTACTCACACGATGACTTGCTGCTTCGAGGATAACAGATTTTCAAGCCAATACCATGCCCAAAGGATGGAAGAGGGAACAGGTTAGGGAATGAAGGGTCGCGCACGGTTCTTAGCCCTTTGTTCGAGGTGCAGAGCCGACATACGCTAGGGAATGATGCGAAACATTTGCATTGTTCTATTATGTACATGCATGTATTTGGCTTTTTGATCGCCTTTCTCCGACTTGGCCGGTTGGCTAATTGTGTTCCCAGGCCTCAGCCCTAGTTTAATTCACTCACCTGGGGGTGAGACATTTGAGCATGACGTATTCTCTTCTCCGTATTTAGTCAACTGTGCTTACGTGAGCATTTCTTCGTCACACAACTATAGAAGATGAGACAAGTGTAATAGAAAGGTACAATTTACTTTTTGCCCATACCAAGAATTGAACGCGAAATCGCATCACGGGAATGTAGCAAGCTGTCCATGAGACAAAACAGGAACAAAATTACTCTATTAATACATGGTGGCTCTGTGTATTGATGGTGGCTCATTCATGGGATTGTGACTATTGAAAACTACAAAAAAAGTCGTACCCACAGAAAACTCGTGTAATAGGAATTTAACGTAATTGTAAGTATCGTAAGTAAGGTAATTTTAACGTAACGTATTTGTAAATTATCTTCACAAATACAGAACGTAGGAACACTTGAACAAGTAAAAAAACAAATATCTGAACACATTCAAAAGAAAAAAGTATACACTAACATGAAATGTCTTTCAATTAGTTGCGCACGCACGTTATTGTTCTTCCCCTTTCTTCTCTTTTTTTAAACAAATTCGGGGACGTCATTTACTTACCTTAGGCAAGACAAAGGAAGAGAGAATCCCAAATTGACAGTTACTATAATGCATGTCATTGCTCAAGGGTTACTTGTGAGCTTTTTAAACAAAATTGCATCTAATTCGACATATGTCGGATTCCATTGAATACGACTAGCCATGATTATAACTCAATGATGAAAAAGAAAAAAAGAATCGAGCAGCAGTTATACAGAGTAAATGTGACGTGCTTTCTTTGAGTACTTCACGAAAATGTTCTCATAAACGAGACCCACTGAACTATATTAAATTAGTTACTTAATTATTGGTGCTAATGTTACTGAGTTCTCTAGGAGAGGACGCCACGCGTTATCACAACACGTTCTTGTTAAAAAAATTGCTTGGGGCATTATGTGAACACAGTTAAATGTAGATTATGTCTTACCAGCTAGGCCATGGGTCCCCAACCCTATGCCCGCGGGCACAATGGCGCCCGCAAACCATTTTAGATGTGCCCGCTGCTCATAAAAGCCGCCGCGGCGCTGTACGATTGTACAGGTTTTCACTTTTGGAGAAGTATTTGATTTTTGGTTAAACGTTTATTTTGGCAGCAAAGGCCCATGTAAATATGTGTGAAGTAAGATATTCACTAACGATCGTCGCGTCATCAATGTTAATAAATATTGCAAATTTACTTTACATAAATATATAAGCAACGATTTTCATGTTTAAATTGTATATTTTTAATTAAATATTGGTTTTGCACATTGTGTGTATTATTGCCAATGTCCAACTATAAATATACCTTGAAAAAAAATGGTGCCCGCCGCCTCATTGGCATTATAGTAAGTGCTCTTTAGTACAAAAAGGTTGGGGACCACTGAGCTAGGCGAACTAGAAGTTTCTCGCAGCCGTGGCAAGTCCATGGCAAAGAAAAGAAGCAAGATAAGAAATGCGGTTGCCACCGACTTCTGACGCGAGGCCTTGGCCCCACAACGACGCGGAGCCTGCGAAGGCTGAATGCGTCGGCGACGCAGAACACGCGTACACTTTCGCGGTGGCGACCTGGCACGATGCTCCGACACCGAAGACCAAAGCGCGGCAGCGCTGTCACCGTTTCTTCTAATCACTTGCTCCTTACATCACGCGCACGACCACTACCCCAACATCTGACTTTCCCCAACCTCTTTCTGCCAGGGCCTTTCAACTCCCATACAACAAGGTGGAGGCCATTACAGTGGCGCGCTCTCTCGGAGCACCTTCCTACCGGAACTAAAATACGAACTACTGCCAACGGAACTTAAATCGTGCTTGACTGTTGCATGTGTTCAAGGGATGCAAGCAGGTTCGTAATGTTACGAAAGATAGCTTCGATGTTCGCGATTTCTTCAGCGGTTTCTTACATGTATTTATTCATATTATTGATATAATTATATCAATATAATTATAATTATATCCATATAATTGAACATTTAGAAGATACTTTTCGTATTTCTCACAAATTAGCCAATTTTTTTGTGCGGCTGTTGGCGAATCTAACCTGCAGCTGGCGACACCAGCGCCTCCTATCGTAGCAGCCACCAGCTGTACCCAGCGACACCAGCGCCTCCTAGCGTAGCACCCTCCAGCTTTGTGCCCTTTTTGACGGAGAGTTGCAAGGCCTTGCTTTCGCGTCCAAAGCCTTTCTGCCCCTCATCCCGTTGTCGGCTACCCCACCCCATGCCACTGTTGCATCATGAAGGGGTAGCACGCCCCTACCGGCTGACTAGGTTGCCCGACGGCGGCGGCAAGGCGCGCGCGCCCACTATACAAGTTCGAACCCCGGACCAACGGAGTGGCCTAGGCATGACTGGAGACCACATATTTCAATATATATAATTCCGATCATTGTATTCATATAATAATATGCTATATTAGCAGAAATATATCCCGCCGCCTCTCCTAACCTGGAGAGGGGTAGGGGAGAGGGAGGGGTGGAGAGGAAGGGGAGACAGGGATAGGGTATGAGGCAGAGGGAGGGAGAGGGGAGCGAGAGGAAGAGAGTGGGAGGGTGGGGAGTGGAGAGAGGGGAAGAGGGAGGGAGGGGGAGGACAGAGGAAGAGGGATGGAGGGGGAGGAGAGAGAGGAAGAGGGAGGTAGGGGAGGGGAGGAGAGAGAGTGCGGGGAGGGGAGAGGGAGGGAGAGAGAGAGAGATTTTGTAGTTTTAACTCTAAATTATTTTTTTGATATATCTCTTCCGTGATGACGAACACGGGTGGTAGAGCGGCTGCGCAGTTATGAAGAGTTGTTTGTCAGCGCCTTCACACGTTCTCACTTCCTTCTTCAGTTCTAATGCACTATGCAACCTTATTCTAATACCGAAATAGTAAGAATACAATGATATTTATTTTATCTTGGGTTTTCTAACTTACAAACTACTATTTACATTTTACGCTATATTATTTAAACACTATTGCACTTAAAATATGGTCACATACTAACACTTACATCAAACTGAACTGATATTAGGGGCTACTTATTTACAATATTTACACGCACTTGCACTCACAGTCTAAACGTGCAGACTAGCTCTGAGGTTTTTATAGTTTGCCAGTCAAACGTGCACTAAGAGTTACAATTCCAGTTGAATTTTTTCCCCCGTACACACAGACACACGCACACACTCACCCGATGTCTGTCCGTCCGGTACTCGCTCATGTTGCAATTGATTGTCATAGATGACTTTCAACACTTGTAATACAACGGTGTATTTCAAAAGCAGTGTATTTAGCAAATCTTGTACAATTGCTCTTACAATTGATACATTGAAAGAGGAGAGTTTTTTTTGAGCAGTAGCTCATTAACAATAGTCAAGCTACCAAGGGCGAAGTTTAGTATATCTAACATCCAATACAGGCGCTATCTTACGACCAGCCTGCTCTGTTTGGGAGATTTCTGTGATTTCTTAATTTAATTATGAGTCTAATAAATCATCATTATCATTTTATTGATTACATACTCACTGCAAAGGTGTCCATTATGATTATAATTATAATCCATTTTTATGCAAATGAATAGCATCACAATTTAGTATTTTCATTCCTTTAATTCTTGGCTGTGTAGGTTCATTGAACTAACTGGGTTTTCTTACCATTTTTTTATTTTCTTTTACGTGTACCAAAACCTAACTGAATTATTAGAATTGAATTTAAAAAAAACAAATTAAATCTTATTTTTCACTGTAGTTTAAATTAAGGAGAAAGACCATTTCTTTCGAAAACATGATCAATTTGTTAGACGCATAGCTCTCTCTTAGCACTTCCTCTGGCGAGCCCTTCATCTGATAGGTCAGTCTAATTGCCTCATATTCTTAAAATGTAAATTATTTGAATAATAATTTCAGAAGGAACAAACTTTCGCCGAATTATGAAAAGTCTACTGTTTAGAACAGTAAAAATAACCCTCACGATTTATTATTAGTTAATAAATAGCATATCAAGTACAATTTTTATTTCTGTGACATTTGTTTCATGATGACAAGCTTATATCGTTCCATATGTACCTCGGAATGATGACGATTTTGTAATATTTATAAGAGGCCATCAACACAAAATCCTGTAAACGTACCACTGCCGGATAAGAAATTACCTCGTAGGCAGGGCCGTCAGACGAACGAGCACGCGAATGACCTTCGCAAAGATTTGGGGGCACGCGGCGATATCAGCTGTTAGCAAAGTCACTCGGTCTCAGGCGGGAAGCAGGGGTGAGCCAACTTTGCGCGAATGCAGCGAGTTGGGTCAAACACACCGGTTGGTGTACCATAAAGAGACATTTATTAATTTTGACGAACTTTTAATGGAAATTGACGTGTAAACAGAAACTGCAGTTACCCAAGCATTGATCATTACAGCAAGGAAATATTAAGGCACATTTTGTGTTAGTGTTAGAGAATGAAATATATGAGAACTATTAATACTAATTACAAGTAACGCAAATGAATATTTTGAATAAAATATGTATAAACCAAAATACATACTAAATCAATATATAACATAATTTAAGAAAACACTACTATTGAAAGTAAACATTTAAAGAAATACTATGTTCATATCTGTCGTGTGAAAATACACGTAATAAACCACTTCAAAAATTATAAAGTAATGATGAACATTTATTAAACAAAGTGCGTCACCTCCACTCTCACTGCACACGAAATCAAGAGCTCACTCGAACTGAAGCTTGTTGTATGTCTCCATGCGTCCCGCCATGCCCACCTACTGTGCATCCCTGAGAAATCGGAGCGCGGACTTCCCTTGGTCGCGGGCCCTGCTTGCCCTTGCAGACCGCAAGCGCGCTCCGAGCACGTACGTGCTCCGTTTGACAGCCCTGTCGTAGGGAGTATCACGACACAACTATAGAATTTTGAAAATCTTGCTATGAATATATCGGCAGATGAAACCGTAACAAAAGGTACGGTTACAAACACGTTATAATCGGCCATAATTTTAAAACTGTGCATTCACGGCTGTTAAAATGGGGATTTTGAACATGTGTCGTAGTTATGTTTATTTTCTCTCAGTTTTTTTCACTCGCATCAACAGCGACTATCCTACAATACAAGGTGTTTTCAGTGTAGTTATGTTTAATACCACGCAAATAACAAATTTAGACATTATATTTTTTGTGGTTAACTCTTCTGGGTACCCCCAGTCCGCACCTTGAGCGGTCACAAAAATGCTGAATCTAGAAATTATGTAAATTCAAAATTGCATCATTGATATTCTGTTCAATCGCCCTGGTTTAAGAAGATATGATTGTTAATAAAAGCAACGTAATTAGAATGTTTACCCACACTCAGTACCAAAGCAGCCTATTATGCTATCATGCAGAAGTCAGGGGCTGACAGTTTGTATTTGGGGTTTCAGATTGAGTGTAGTTTTACATTTAAAACTGTAATCCACCAAGGGAGTAATGTTCACTTGGGGCCATCGACAAATTATTTAATAACCTTAATAAAATCTGTGTTACCACTGACTACATGTCTTGATAAGTAGAGCTGTAAAACTTTGTAAGTTTTGCCAAAAATTATCAAATTCTAATACTTCTACAAAATAGTTTTAATGATATAATAACCGTTGTTTCCAAAAAAAGGAGTCAATAAATTTCTTAACATAGTGCCTTGTTAATGCTACTTAGCGAGATATTATTTATTCACTTACTCCAGAAGGCATTTTCATTGACGTCTTCCCGTGATAAATTGACCATACCATATCCTCCCTCGACGATCTTTGCTGAAGTTGAATCTATTCTATCATAAAAAAGTTTTATGCGCTCTCGGAAAGTTAGAAGAGGGGTATGAAAGCAACACCAAAAGTGAACTTCTGCGAAGAATTCAGTACACTACGTTGAACGTCTCGCAAGTTGACTTGCGAATTGCAGGCCCGTAGTACGAGTCAGAAAGTGCATATTTCTTTGTCAGTTTCGTGATTCTAAGACAAGCACATGAGTGCATTATTTCTTTAATGGAGTAAATTCAAAAATATAAGAAACACACGAATAGATAACCTTATTCGCAAAATGTTTAATTTATGAAAGAGTTCCGTATGTTACCTTCTTAATTTATTCATATTTTATGAGATACATTAATTTGTTTTGAGATCTACGCGTATCAATGAATATTCACGAGCCATCACACGAGACAAAATGGTGGATTTGTGACGAAGCATATAAACCCAATAAATTCTTTTCATATTCTGAGAGTTGTTTTATTTATTAGTTTATGCACTGCCATTTTCATTTATTCTGTGTCCTCTCCACATAGGCTTTGAATCAGTACAATCCGGGTAGCATTGCCCGCCCGCGTTATGTCATCAAACGCTTGTATCCAGCCGATAAATTTTAATAAGAGAAGAGATTAAAATCAAAATGCATGAAATAAACCAGATTAAAAAATGCATTCGAAAAAATTGACAATTAAAAATGATAGTAACTTTCAATAACGTAATCAATACGCAATATTAGTGGCATGAAGCAAAAGTTGCTCATCTACTGACCGACATATTAAAAAAATCTAATAATTCATTACTTTATTTTAGCTTCTCGGGTGTCTCATGGACAGCTTGCTAGCTGCTGTGTAGTGGTCCCGGGTTCGATTCCCGGCAGGGGCAGAAATGAAGCTGCGTCTTTCTAAGACAAATCGTCTCAGTTTCTAATGTTGTATGACGAAAAGAAAGCTCTAATAAGCTACGTACTGTGATGGGAAAACGTCTTTCTCTCCACATGTCTCCCTTAACTCCAGGCGTGGATATGAAATAAAAACAGGCCAGGGAACACCGCTATCTAGGATTGCCAGATATTCACTATTTGAGTGAACTGTTAACTATTTCAAATATTGATTCACTAATTAGAAAATGATAATAGTAAACATGTAAAATATATTTTTTCAAACTCAATTAGAGAGGACTTCGCCCTGTTGCGAATCCTAGCTATCGCGCAGTTCCGCACAGTTGTTGTCTTAGTTTCGCCCCAAATTGCAACTGAATGAAGTTTGAGTCGGTTATACATTTTAAGCATTCCGTAACAGTGTAGTTAAAGGAAGTTAAAGAATTATTCAAGAAGATTTATGACGTAAATGTTACTCAATCAATCAAAAAGTATAGTCGAAAATAGATAATCAATGGAGTTAAATAATAAGTCGAATCCAAAGGATATTATCCAAAGATAATTGTAATAAAGCAGGCAATTGTGATGTTAATGTGTAATTATAAATTATTGGCTACTATATCATTATTCAGAGATCGTATAGTATTAAAGCAGATGATTATTATATTAATATATGAAAGCGTCATTGTTCAAAAATGTATGTCTTATGTTACTATGCATTCCTATCCTCCCAAATTACTACATTCGTACATGCCACTATAATACGTGAATAATAACGTACATGCTACTTTAATACGAACATGCTGCTAGCCCAGTTTGGATCTTAGATATCTGGAATTATAGCTTAACATTCGTTCAAATCACTAGTTATGTATTAGAATGTTGCTGATGTACTCCCATTTTTTGTCAATTTTTTTTCGCATACCTCCTAGAATTTTACTGAATGTGATAAGACTAATTCAGATTCGAAATTTCGCGCTAATAAGTTAACATTAATCCGGACCGATTTTATTTGGAAGTCTAAATATTATAGATCGCTGGCTTTAAGTATTGTTTTGAATGAATGAATGACAAAGAAAGCATATAATTTACAATTTACTTGTTATTTATTTATTGGAATGTGTTGGTAATTTATTGACTACATTTCAATTGACTACAATTTTCACTAATTATTCCGAATATTTTCTCTCCAACGTTTCTTTTCTATAATCACGTAAAGTATTCAATAATCCTACACACAGCACAATACAATTGCTGTAGCTCTTCACACACATAAAAAACTTACATTATTTTAAATCCTCTTTCATAAAAGTTCAAAAGGTTTTTTTTACATCTTGCTTCATTTAAATGCTTCCCGGCAGGCTTTTTATCACCTTCAACATCATCATTCCTGATACTTTCTTGGTTTTCTCTTAAGTGCCGGAAAAGATGAATGTTAGAGCTTTTTTTTAAATTTAAGGGCGCATCAACTTCTAGGTCATTAGCGATCACTATTGGATTTAACGTTATGTAACTGAAGATGACATGTTGATGATAGAGCTGAAAGGACGAACACAAATACAACCATGCCCGAAGCGGGAGTCGAACTCGCGATCGTTAGTCCGAGATCGCTATGACACTACTGACTTAACGATCTCGGCCACCAGGAATCGGCCAGAGCTTCCTGTCATCTCATCTATTGTGAATTCAAATACAGTCCCCTAAAATAATTCGTAGTTAAGACAGAATCGGAAAAACAATACATTTCCCTAAAATCTTTGTTCTAGAATACACATGCTTCGTTAAAGCGGTCAGTGATTGAGGTTGCTGTATCTCATCACAAAATACGCACATTGTTTTCGAGACCCCACCAGACCAAATAATTTGCCTGCTTTTTAGTATGAGCGTTTGGTCCGTTGAACTCTCGTTGCCTCCAAATGAAGTAGTTTACGGACTCTTTCGCCTTTCTATTCTCTGACATTTAATTCTCTTAACGTTCCATCCCAGTAAACAGTAAGAATTGTATGTCATCCTTTAACCTTTTCCTGAACCTTTCTTCTTTTTCCGTGGGTTTTCCAACAACGGCAGTTACGTGTCGTCTTCGGTCTGACTCAGTATAAAAAAAATCGTATCTTCTTCCATTTTAACACTTCGGAGTGCACAGACATGTGGAATATCGAACAGATTGTACGAATTACTTTTAAGATTCTTCAATGCGACCGAAAATATTAATTTTTCCATTCTTTTGTTTTAGTTTTGGAATATTTTGCATGTCGAATAAAAGTGAAATTTCTTTGTGTAATTACGAAGAGCTCTCATCGAAAGTCTCGTCTTTTCACAAAATTTTGTAGATTTTGACTCAGGAATTACTAGATTTTTCACATTTAGTAATTCTTTGTGCTACCTTAAGTTGAATATTTGCTATTTACGTGTTTGTTACTTTTTATATTCTGTTTATATTTTATATTTTACTGTACTTTTTACATTCTTCATATGTAAAGAATTGTTTTTCTGTGTACCTGTATAAAGCACTCTACTAGGTTACTACAGTATTCGCGAATACTATTTTTGTTAATATTTAATTGATTTTAGTGTTACACGAGAGCATTTATTTGACGTTTTTGAGCAGGTTACATGCTAGTTTTTGGGAAAACACTTTGTGCGGCATTATTCAGCATAAAATTTGATGCTGTAGACCACTAGAAGCAATAAACTACTTTGTTAATACAGAATACAGTGTACTAATTTTAAATAAAGGCGTGATATTTCTCAATTTAAAAATAAGTTTCGAAGGAATAATAAGTGAAATGTGTTACAAACACAGCACAATTTTGAAAATCAGTACAGGACCGTTACTGATAATACATTCTCATAAAAGTCGAGAACATAGTAAATGTGATAAAATATATCACCGGTCTAAAATTACTATTAGATAAGTCCAATAATATCACTTCCAGAATCCAAATTCCACTGAATTTTCTTTAGAAATTATTCAGAAGAAAGAGTGCAATCAGATTTCGCAATTACGATGGCGTATCCGTGCTTCAATTTATAGAGCATAGCAGGTGAGATTACGCCCATCCACACTTATTCCATACGAGTGTCAACCATAATCTAAAATTTAATTTATTCTCATACAGCTAATACACTTTTTACTATCAAATGTATTTTTATAATATTCTTTACTTGCAGTTTCAACTACATTATTTTATTAATTTCTTGAAGTCATAATCTATACGAAAATATGAGACATTATTATCTCATATCAGATTATTATCATTCTTTAGTTTCTTTATACTTTGAATGATATAATAGCTCGAGAAAAATCCTTAAGAGTAATAACGAATCATTAACATTTTAAAAGGAAAAACTCTTGAATTACAACGTGCATTTTTTAGATTTAGAGAGAACAATGGGACGCAACGGCACTTCATATGCACTCTCTTAAAGGGGAAAACAAAAGAAAACGAGAAAAAACAGAAAAGCATAAATGTGCCTGTTATTCCTCGCTTTGTGTATCTGACTCTGAAATTAGTTTCTGTATTATCAAATAAAGGAGGTCAAGAGGCTTGAAGTACGTTGGATTTTGCAATATTCAGGTCGGTGGATGGAGCACATACTACACAGACCGCGTAAACCAAACAGCTTACTCCATTTTAATCACTTACGAGGAGACCCGTGTCAGAAGCAAGACCATTTCATTCCATCCGCATCTCACCACAAACAAGAATATTCACTTAAAAGTTTCATTCTGCAGTTCATATTAAGCGACGTCAAGAACACATAAAAATGTTTGCGCAGACATCTTCCTATTGTTTTTATGATGAGATGAAAAACCTCCAAGTCGTCGCCCTCATCATCTTTCTTTTTTATGTTTTCCCGCCGATCTATATTCCCGCCTCGAAAATATCGCTTTAGCCACCGTTAATACGGAATCGTTTTAACGAAAAGAACACCGGAGCGGCAGCGGCAGCACCAGCGGCGGTGGCCGCACCCTCCCCTTCTTCCATCTCGTGCGTTTGTTGGGGAAACTTTCTATTCATGAAGCAACCTCGGTAGGCCCTTGAAGTTTTAAAAGTAGGCGCAACAATTTCCGTCATGGCTCCCTATGCACACAGAATCTTTCGCTCCTCTCGGAAAGAAGTCTATCAGTATTTTACGGACGCGCGGGGCTATTCTCGTTTGGGGAAGTTGGTGGCGTGCGACGGGGACACTCCTTGGGAAGGTCCTGCATGGAGGTGGGTGCGGAGTAGAAGGGACGGAGAAGAGCGGAGGGAAGCGGAGCGTGCGACGGGGACACTCCTTGGGAAGGTCCTGCATGGAGGTGGGGGCGGAGTAGAAGGGACAGAGAGGGGCGGGGGGAAGCGGAGCATGCGACGGGGACACTCCTTGGGAAGGTCCTCCATGGAGGTGGATGCGGGTTAGAAGGGACGGAGAGGAGCGGAGCGTGAGATGGAGACCCTCTTTGGGATGGTCCTGCATGGGGGTGCGTGGAAGTGGAAGGGGACGCGTGGAATGGGACGCGTCTTTGTCCATGCACTAGACACCAACACATTTACGGGCTCCTTTGATCTGGACTCAGCAAAACGCGAGGCCTTTTGCGGCAACATGTATATAAAAGACGAGAGATAAACAACCATAGCTAACGTGGGACCCTAACTCGCGATCCATCGGTCTTAAGCACTGAGTTGGTACACGCTCTTAGCCACCTTGGCCATCCAATTCATCCTATTCATTCATTCTATATTAACCAGTAATTCATCCTATATTAAGGGCAAGTGAAACTCACTGTCTATGTTTTATCTTTTTGAGTAATTTACACTGCTACGTCACATTCTTTTATTCGTTTGAATACCGAAATTGTTAACGTTCTGAAGTTTGGATGTTCTAAATTCGGTGGTCACGGCGTAATTCTTAAGTCAAAAATCTTAGTTTGGAGAAAACAAGGATTAAATATTATTGAGCCAACGGTTCTTCCTATGCTCAAGGCTATTTCTCAACGTTTTTTTGTCGTTAAGGTGGCAGTATTTGAATTCGATCGTTTTACTAAAATAAAATATAGATATTTAACTTGTAGTTTCGTACTTAACCCAATTTTGCCAAACATTGACTTAAGAACTTTTACCCCGTGACCACAGAATTATCCATTATTTCCAAAATTTGCCTTCAAAATCCATCTTGAAAATCGCCTGTTTCGTCGCCAGAGTCACACGTTGCCTCTGCCAGATAGTGAAAAGAGTGTGGCGAAATTTGCGTGGCCCTGCGGAAGAGTAGGCCTGATGGTCTGAGTCTTGCCACGTAAAACAAGGTATCATTGATTGATTGATATTTCCAATGGATCGGGTAACATGTACGAGTGCGTATTTGCAAGTCAGGACTCTTCCGGCGCACCATTCGGGGCAAATGAGATATATGACGCGGCTCGCTTTAATGAAAATCTGACCATTTTTTCTTCATTTTTCTACATTTTAAGGGAATTTTCGAAAAAAACGTGTTTGGGGGGGTTAAGCATATAAAACGTGTTTTGTGGGGAATTGAAACACCTACAATAGAGAACAAAAGCTCATTCGTTGGTTGCTATTGGCTTTTCGGGAGACGTCACGTCCTAGGCACAGGTGTCAACGTTTTCACCACCATTCTGCGACCTTCCTTAGGGCAAAATGGGAGGGCAGCGTTTTCTTTTAGCGCGCCTGAACTCATCAGGGATAAGATCATCCTAAGGTGTGACGGAAGTAGCACACAGCCCTCCCCTGCAATTACCTCGACGATAATACTTTCTCTTAGTACGCACGTCTTTTCGGCGGAGGTGAATTTTGGAGGAACGTCATGTTCATCTCCCATATTCATATGGGTAATAAATAGGGTAGCAAAGTATTATTTACCATAATAGTGAATGTTTCATTATTTTTTGCATAACTACTGACACAAACTTCTTCCTCCAATTTCATAACAGTATTAACTTCAGCAGCGCATTGATTTCTTCTAAAGAGTATTACCACAAATTACAGTCGTAAAAATAATTGAAAAAATGAAGTCCTGAACGTCGGGTATTTCCGCGATTATACCTATGTTTGCATGTTAGAAAATGGTCACTTTCATCGTGTGTTGTGCACTATGTGATAAAGCAACACGAAATGTACGCACTTCTGCCTTTAACTCATTTTCATCCAATTCTTGCAATCAGCGATTCAGTTGTGTATGTTTAATGCGTGTCTTAAGCTTGTCTTAAATAGTGTCTTAAGCTTGTTGCGGATCCCGACGCAAGGTCTACTTGTCTGCTACATTTACCAGTGACTTAACAACGCTTTTGCAAATTGATTTCTGTTGTAAACTATTGCATCTCCCACAATTATGAGTTAGCCGACGTAAGCACCATAAATGGCTGCAAGCGCAACCGCTCTGACATGAGATCGTAGATTCGAACCCCGCCTCGACTCCCGAACGCTCTCGCTTAGTGATTGAAGCTTCGTCGGCAAAAACAATCCATCGTGTTAATTTCAAAATTGCTCAGAATCGCCAATTAGAAGTTATCAGACCTTGATCCCTCAGCACTCTGGCGGGGGTATGGCGACTAGTAGATGAATGAGAAGAAAAAGAAGAATGAGAAGAAAAAACAATGCAGTAGATTTCTAGGAGAATGAATAAGAAGACAAGAATAAACTGCACTTTTGTAGTCTACCTTTCCTGGCACAACAGCTCCTGACGGGGCTAAGGCCTACCAGCGGCGTCCCAGCCTTGCGGTCGTGGGTTAAGTGGTACGTATATAGGCTGGATTACAACACACAGCATTAGATAGTGGGATGTTACAAGGAAAGCGCCCAATCTGCCTCGACCGGGAATTGAACCCGGGATCGTGACATGGAAAGCGAACACACTGAAGCGAGCTACTCGTAGGCCTCAACGTTTTGTAGAGTACCTGGAAAACCTAGAATGTTCAAGAACATTTCATCGTGGGAAAGAAACGGTGTGAGAAACGTTTCTTTGAGGTCTTAATTTTAGTTTTTATGGCCATAGAACGCATCGTTTAGGAGTTATACAACGATGTAGTTTCAAAATCCTGCCGAATGTGTTGCCGGTTGCATTTGACGCAAATACTTAGTTTTGTTCTACAGTGCCTTGTAGTGGAGTTACAAGAGATTTAACAGCACGTACACTTTCTCGGTGAAAAAAACATGTAGAAGTGCCAACTTTCATGGATATTGGTGTCACGGTGAAGGAGTTTAGATCCGATATATACCAACATCCACTTTTACATATATAGATTAATTATACAATACTATGTGTCGGCACATTGGCATCAAAATGATTCAAATTTGGCGCCGTGGCGGGAGACTGGTTTTTAATAACAATCTTTGACCCTTATTACAAGCTCAGAATTTGCATTTTAAACGTACCGCGTCGGAAAAATCCCTCCGCGTGGTGGCTGCGAAAGAGCGGGTATATAAAGTGTCTTTGTTTTTGTCGTATTGCATTCGATCTAGCGGGCTACCTGTAATAGTTTCATCTCCCTTCGCCAGGGGGCAGCCCCTGCCGGGTTCCGTTGCCAAGCACTCTGGTACAGAGGAAAATTATTTAGACACACTCGATCTCCCGTTTTTAAACCTACGACAGCATTGTCGCCAAATTCAACGGCGAAACAGGCTCTTCAAAGTAGTCGCTCCTCCCAGGGAACGAGCTTCAGTGACGTCGCATTAACGTTCATGAGAACGGGTTAAACTATCAAAGTTGGCACCAGTGTCGCCCTCCACTGGGCCTTTCAAGGAGCAACCGCTTTTACGCGGGAAGCACTCTGAAGGCACGAGTGAAATTTTGTTCAATACAAATTAAAGAAGGCTACTGTTTTCATGTGAGAACGAGGTAAAAAGGTGAACGATTTATTCTATGATTGCTTATTTCTTCAAATTATCTTCTAATAAGAGGGGTACATTGTGTCTTTCCAGAGATCGAACGAGCGAGCGAGCGAGCGAGCGAACATTCCATAACGTTCGTCTCGCAGTAATCCAATTCATAGCTCTCCCAATCTGAATCTGAATATCCAGCTATATTTGCAGCGTTAACACTATGTTTTCTGATAAATTACGCATTCAAATAATCTTTTTTATCTATGTTTCCTATTATTATTTTCTCCATGCGCGCATTGCTCCTGTTTAGGCCCAGTGTGGTGTGCGACGAGGGGAGAGCCGGGAGTTGTGCGAGGTGGGCGGAGCGGGGTGGTGGCGGGGCGGGGTGGGGCGGGGCGGCGCCGAGCGCGGCGTCGGGCAGGGGCGCAGGGCTCGGCGGCGGCGGCGGGGCTCCTTGTTTGCAGAAGCGCCGAATGCGTAGGCAGCACTTTTCGGACTCGCCGAGTTTTTGCAGCGGAGCGGGAGATGAGCCAGCCGTTTCGCGCCGCGCCGCGCCGCGCCGCGCCGCGCTGCTCCGCGCTGCTCCGCGCCCCCGTCTCGCGAAGGGCCCCGCCCCTTCAGAGGGCGCGCGGAGGGCGACGAGGCGGGGGCGGGCGTCGGCGCATGGGAGAGCAGCGCCGCGAGAGACTGATGAGATGGCAGGCGCGCAATGAGAATCCGCAGGGGGCGCCAAGGACGCGCCCGGCAGCTGCGAAGTGCAGGCGCGTCGATAGCGGAAAATTTGACGGAATAACGATAGCGACAAAGAGAGCCGCGTGGACGCCAAGATAAGGCGGAAGAGCGAAAACGTGGGGAAAACTTAGAAAACGAGGTAAGTGTGGCGAAGAGTCATATAATCCCGCAGATTAGTCGTTTAAAGCGCAAAGAGAAAGGAGAACGATTTTGGGTAATAGGATTGTAGAAAAGGGGGAGCTGGCCCAGGCCAAGGAATAAGTACGTCAGTGATAAAGCATCATCATGTTCTTATGTCAGAGGCCTTAGAAGGATATCAAGGCAAAGACGATATCAGAGGCTGAATGCGAAATGATGACGTTGAATGGCAATTAATGCAGTTTTTGGTGTGTTATTGCATAACGTAACCTATGAAAGAAATCACTTCGTACGCTGAAAGTTCGGTGAAAAACAAAAGGGAAGCGCCTCGAGATCGGAGAACAAACTATTTTGGCATAAAAGGCGTTGGAAATAATGCGATGCACAGTCTCAGGGTTGGTTTATGCAAATCGTCGAGGTGGAAGGTCGCAGCAACGTTGCCCAATTTGGACGTGCGGAGCGGAGCGTCGACTGGATCCTAAAAGTTTTCGCTTAGAAGATGCCATTTCGTTTTCTCAATGTAGTGGATCGATTTCTACACGTAAGATAAAGGGTAAGATCTTGTGTTTCTTATGCACACTTAAACGTACGATGAATGTTTTGTTTAGCGTATTTTCAAAGTATGTGCTGTTGGGTTGCATTTTCTATGTTTGATCACTGACCGCGTAAATACTGTTTGCCAAAAATCAAGACAAATATCTGAAAATTGTCCTCATGATTCTACCATTTGGATTTTGACAAACACAACAGGACAAGTAAAATAAATTTCAAGAATCGATAGAAAAACGATTTCTCCGTTCAATTTTTATAAGAAATATTTGTAACTACTCGTACTTTGCCAAAGTCGATAATGAGCATACGTCATCATGTGCAGCGACTAGTGAGAGAATTGTTTGCGCCTCTTGTGCGTAGCCTCCCGCGTGGAAAGATAAAAAATACGAATTCGTCAGCTGCATTTGCCGGAGCCATTAAACAGCTAGAATGAATATAGGGCCTTTCAGCATCTCCGAGGGATTTGCTACTATAAAATCAATTTACTTGATAGAAAGCCATTGCTCCCCCATACTTTGACTTACACATTCGTAATGCATTTTGCATGCCTACATACGTTTTCTGGAGATAATAATATAATTTAATATATATTATTTTTCAGAGTAACTTACTTTATCGAAATATTGCCAGAAAAAAACAGAATTTCGTAATATATTATGATAGTTCATCTGAAAAATTGTTGAACAAATTTTATCCAGTGAAATTCACACTGAGGTCACACCTACGATGCGGACCGATTGAAATGAGCACAGAATCTTTCATTACTTCTGTGACTACTTCTTAAAATGAATGTTTAGTGATTATTATATTGTAAAACATGTTATAATTATATTGTAAAACATATATACATTGCTTTTTATTTGTAAACCTCTACAATACACAATAACGATGATTGTTCTTGCCGAAATTTCCTTTAGAATTACTATATATTTTAGTTTTGAAATACCTAAATAAGGCTGCGGCGAAATTTTCTCCCTCCCGGGTTGCTGACACCCACGCTTCTCCACTGTACGAATGCGTGTGATTGAGAAATGTCCATTCCCTCGCATTCAATCAATTGGGCGAGATTGAAGCTGCATGCAACAGGGAGCATCTTTTATTGCGTTGGCGGTTATAGTGGTTCTATCGACGACTCGTCTATCGAATGCGTGTCAGTATTCGTGCCTCTGAAGTTTCACTGACACAATCCATCTAGAATAGAAGATTTTGTACTCCAGAATACAAAGATAGTCTCTGCATATATCTCACTTTGATCACGTTAATAAAGCGACTTTGTAAATTAAACAAAAACTTCCCGTTTTGCCCAAAAAATGAATTCCACTTAAATGATATATGAGATGCAGAAAGTTACCCCAGGAATGAAACTCAACTGATGTCACTGCAGTACCTCTGACCGGGAGGTCTTAGGCTCGAGATTCGACCGTGGCAGGATTTTCGACGCTAGCTTTTCAGCTAGGTCGAATTCAGTCGCTGTCTGGAGGAGATTCTAGCGGCCGGCTGCTCTGATGAATAGTTTTCCAGTGTTGCTTAGATGAATACCAGAAGAATGCCTGGTATCCTTGTCCAATTTCATCCCTTACCCCTTAATTTCACCCAATTCCTAATCCTTGTCCTGTTTTCACCCGTTAGTTACACACACACTTACAGGCACTACACTACCACACATGTCGGAAGAGCAGTCGGGAGCTTAGAGTTTGTCTGTCGTGGTGCCTTGCTATGGGAAATACCTGGTTGGGGAAAACCTTTCAAGCCGACTGTAGGTCGGCGCTGGATCTCACCATCCAGCGAGATATCTCTTCCATCTCCCGAGGAAAAACATGCATTACACTTATTGAACTATTCATGTTAGTAGTTGACGTGTCCGGAATCACTAACCAATCGGTCAATCAAAGATGAAGCTAAAGGAGGTGGCGCTAGTGAATAGACTCGATTTACTATCGTAAGAAGGTACAAACCCGTGGCGTATTCTGTAGGCCACTGGGGCTACCGGCGGTAGCCGAGAAAACTACCGGAACAAAAATCCGTCAAGATAAATTATATAAAAAATTTTGTCAGAGTATTTATTCACACCAATCATCTATTAGAGAGGAAAAGGAATGAATTTTGTTGATGACCTCCGCCGTATCCAATCTACCCTGCCCTCTCCAATAGTGCCTGCTCTACCTTGTCCCGCCCGATCTCCCGATCCGCCCGAAAAGGTACAAACCAGTGGCGTATTCTGTAGGCTACTGAGGCTACCGGCGGTAGCCGAGAAAACTACCGGAACAAAAATCCGTTCAAGATAAATTATATAAAAATTTTGTCAGAGTATTTATTCACACCAATCATCTATTAGAGAGGAAAAGGAATGACTTTTGTTGATGACCTCCGCCGTATCCAATCTACCCTGCCCTCTCCAACAGTGCCTGCTCTATCCTGCCCCGCCCGCTCTCATCCTGCCCAGTTCTTCTCGCCTTTGTCCATCCACTCCGTCCCTCATCATCCCGCCCTGCTCCGCCTCGCCTCATCCTAACAAGTTCGCCACCACCATCGTTGCTACGACCGGATCACGCAGACCAACGCCATATAGAATAGTACGTTATACTCTTATGAGCATCAATGATGGTAGCAAAATTGTTTATGAATTCTGCAAAATTTTATATTCTAAATGTTGGGTTTTGAATCAGTGAGATTTGTTGAAGTCAGGTTGGTCCCACTGATCAACGTAGAGAGAGCGTTGCTAGTCGCCAGCAGTGTGTCGAACTATGAGTGCAATGGAGCAGTAGTGAAAAGATGCGTTTCGTATGTTATGTATGTACCAGCATTGTATGTTTAGTATTGTATATAAAACTTATCTTCATTAAACAGTCGAGTTAACACTGCGTACGGATTATTCAATCCCTACTCCAATAATAGATAATGTAGGATGTACACAAATTGAAGTTTTCTCAATATGTTAATTTAGAACGAAATTAGTACGAAAATTGTACAATATCGAATGCCTTAATACAAATAACTCTAAAATAAATTTCTAGAGCGTCAAGAAGGCTTAATGTTTTCCTCGTGATATTTTAAACAAGTATGGGTTTCCATGTAATTTTAAAAAGTAGATCTTTGTTTAAAAACTGTGGAGAGTACGGCGCTTGGACAGCATGCATTTCCTGCCAGCCACCCTTCGTGACGTCATGCGGCGCAACAGTAGGCCTTCCCTCCTAGAGGGCCTTGCACAGACGCATTGTTGCCTATTTTCGGCAGAATTTCAGATACACTTTTCGATTACTCTAAGCCTAATTGTGCTAATGTAAGGTATTATAAACTTGTTTAGTAGGGAATTGTTTGGGCTTTCACAAACATCTTTGGTAGATTTTTCTCAATGTTTTCGAGCTATTTGCGAGAGTGCACATTTTAAATTTTGTTTTAAGAGGTAGAAAAGATCTCTGATGGTTATGGTCGAGTGTAAAAAAATATTAAAATCGGGAAAAAACTATAGATTTGCAAACAAAAACAAACAACGATTTGCAAGCAAAACAAACAAACAACGTTGTTACTTATATAACAGACAATAATAATTTGAAAAAAGTTATGCCCGCTAAAATATTTTACGTTTCAGTCAAAACCCCTATCAAAATAGGTTGAACCTTTCTCGAGATTACCTCGAACAAAATGTTCAGACAGACGAAAATCGCAAAAAAAAATGTTTTTAACCTTCTATCATCTAAACAAACAAATGAGATTTTCAAAAAGCAATAATTTTGAAAAACACAGACCCTCCAATTTTATTTATAAAGAAGATTCTTCTCGGCAACGAATATTTTTCTGCAAACACAAATATGAAAGTTTTATATTAACATGCAACTCTGTAAACACAAGAAGAAATATGGCGTATGTATGTTCATCGGTTCATTAGAGAAAATACACACACATGTGCACATTTTAACCACGACACAATCAACGCTACTCTCAATTCCAAAAAATTTCGACCGCTGTTCTATAACGTTTACACAACGAGGTTGACGATAAAAGTCGTGAATGAAAGTCTTCCATGCGGAGGTATTTCGCGCGGTGGCCAGCGAACGACGCAGCGCAGCGGTGCGAGGGTGGGGGGGGGGGCGACCGAGGAAGGGCCGGCCACAGGTTCCAGCGATCGAGCGGCAGCGGCGGGAATGAAGTACGGGGTGCTGTGGAAGGGAGAAGAGGGGAGGGGAACGGCTTCAGAACCGGCGGGGTAGAGGGGGGTGAGGGGGAGGGGGCGAGGGGAGGGGGAGTTGGGAGGGGGTGAGGGAAGGGACGAGAGGGGGGAGAGGGGAGTGGGGAGGAATTCGGGGCTCGACGGAAGGTGGAGAGGAGGGAGTAGTAGGAAAAAGTGCGAACAGTCGACGGGTTTGGCAGGAAGCGAGAATGAAGGGCGGTGTGCGTCAAGGAAGGGAGAAGAGGGGAGGGAACGGCTTTAGAACAGGGTGTGGAAGAGGGGGTGGGTGGGAGGGGGGAGGGACTCGGGGCTCTACGGAAGGCGGATAGGAGGGTAGTAGCGGGGAAAATGCGGACAGTCCACGGGCGTGGCGGGGAGCGAGAGTGTATTTGATAATGGGAAAAAAAATTGAGCCATTTTTTTAAACACTGAAAATGTCCAAGGGGCTTCATGTAATGTACCCCCCAAAGCTAAAATATGGGTTTCAAATTTTAGGAGCCTCGACATCAGCCAAATCGATTGGCGAATATCAATCTTGAAGAAAATCGGCTGAACGGTTTAGGCGACTAGCGTTGACCACAGACGGACTGACAGACAGACACGGACGGACGTTTTTAGCCGTCAATCGAGTTTTCGGAATCAAGAAGCAACAAAAATGGATTTTGGGTACACCACGAGTTAGAGGATATTTTTTCTAATTTAGCAACAGGTTTTATCCACTTTTTCGTTACCAGACCTCCGCTATAAAAGTTTTTCTGACGAAAATTCGCCGTTTTCCGGTATACGATACATAATTTTCTCTTCTTACGAAATATTCGTAAGGCGAGTAAGTAAAATAGGTGAATAGAACACGGATGAAATGCGCTGTTAAACGCTGGTAATTCAAAAAGTTATGCGTGTTAAGGTAAGATTATTGCATGTTAGCATTGCACAACAATCCCCCGAAGAATCTAACAATTCGACTCATTTTGCTCATGCATTTCCAAGTCGACGGCGAGTGCCCGGCCATAGATTCCGCAATGAACATAAAAATATCTTCCATTTCAAAATGTCCAGTGAATTTTTCTCCTTTCTTTCTGACTCTCTTCTGTCGCGTAACTATGACTAAAGTACCTCTATTATGATTAATACGCACGATGCACACGTGTTCCGTTTATCCACATGATTTACCTTTTTTAAAAAAATACTCGCGAGCGATGCGGGGTGAAAAGAGGTCGTTAGGAGCAGGGCTGGGTGGTGAATCGGCAGAGCGGATCGGGGCGGGAAGGAAGGGCGGAGCAGAAGCTGGGCGAGTGCAGAACGAGAAGAGAGGAACGTGGAGAGGGGAACGGGGAGAGGGAAATGGGGAGAAGGGAGCGGAGAGAGGGGACGGGGAGCGGGAGAGCGGGGAGATGGGAGCGTGGAGAGGGGAGTGGGAAGAGGAGAGCGAGGCGAGGGGAGCGGGGGAGAGGAGAGAGGGGAGCGGGGGGAGAGGCAGCGTGGAGAGGGGAGCGGGGCGAGAGGTGCGGGTAGAGGGGAGCGGGAGCGGGGAGAGGGGAGCAGGGAGAGAGAGCGGAGTGAGGGGAGTGGAGAGAGGGGAGCGTGGAGAGGGAGGAGTGGGCGAGGGGAGCGGGTAAAGGGAGCGGGGAGATGGGAGCAATGCGTAGGGAGCGGGGAGAGGGGGCGGGGGAGCGGAGAACGGGCGGAGAGGAGCGGGGCGAGGAGTGCGGGTAAAGGGGTGCGGGGAGAGGTGAGCAATGAGTAGGGGAGCGGGGAGAGGGAGCGGGGAGAGATGAGAGGGGAGCGGGGAGCGGGAAGCGGGGAGAGATGAGAGGGGAGCGGGGAGAGAGGAGAGGGGAGCGGGAAGCGGGGAGAGAGGAGAGGGGAGGCGGGAAGCGGGGAGAGAGGAGAGGGGAG
Source organism: Acheta domesticus (assembly GCA_031308135.1). NCBI lineage: Eukaryota > Metazoa > Arthropoda > Insecta > Orthoptera > Gryllidae > Acheta > Acheta domesticus. The sequence continues at coordinate 15,025,749 of JAHLJT010009436.1, forward strand.
CGGGGCAGGGCGGATCTAAGGGATGGGATGGAGCGAAGCGGGGCGGAGCGAGGGTGAAACGCGGGGGGGGGGGGGTCGGACGGCGAAACAAGCGCCGGCGGGGAAGAGGAAGGGGAAACGAGAGGCGGAAGCGCCGGCAGAGGACGCGAGGTGGGAGGGGGGGGCGACCGGGAAATCGGTCGAGTGCGTCCGCTTCGTTTGCATGCGCGGGCGACAGCCAACGTAAGAACATTCCGCCAGCCGCCTGCCGAAAACGGGGACTTTTTTTGTTGCTCTGCAATATTGGGAAACCCATCGATATGAAAATTTTCGAATATTTTATTTTGCTTACAGCCTTGATGTGAAATCACTGTGATTCCTCATCGAATCATTGACGTTCGCTGAATAATGTCAATCCTGAGATTAGGATGTTGACGCTGTGAACGGACGTTGTTAGTTGTATTGCAAACGAAAAAAACAAAACGGTTCTAAAAAGCCAAGGGAGAATAAGTGTGAAAGGTTCATATTGTCTAAGTTAATTGTTGTGGTAGTGATGTGGTACATGGTAAAAGTGGTACATGATGTGACAAATATTTTGAATTGGTTTTCGCAATTAGTGTGTGTGTACACCAATCCTCACGCGAAGCTACAAATTTCCAAAACCATAAAAATGATTTTCGAATACTACTTAATGAAATATATACGATCATATAAAACCCTCAGAAAATAGCGTCGTTTTCTGTGATTGTGAGTTTTCCTCCATAAAGCTGGTTTTTTTTTTTTGTTTTTGTTTTTTTTTGCGGCATTTCAGGGTGCTACCCGTTGCAGTCGGGTTGTGGAGGAAAATGGGAAGGATGCAACGCGCAAAACCCGTGTCAGTACACATAAGAAACGATGTTGCGATGGAAGATCAATGGTTTTCTGTCAAAATGTAAATTACAACGAGAACGTAGATTTTTTTGTATCCTATACTGAATGCCATGAAACCTAATTCTGAGCACCATAAACATTGAGATTATTAGATAGTAGACTGACTGCAGTGGTATTTCGCAACAAATATTTTTCATAGAGTACTTTCCTTTTGAGCGGTAAACGAGACAAGAGAACCTCAAACAGCCAATCTATTTTCCAACAACGGTAAACTTAACAGCATAGGACGTTCAGTTACCAACTTATCAACTCCAGGACCAAACCCTTGAACCGACGATGCCCCAAGTGCTGCAGCTCATTAGCGCGGCGGTGGCCTGATGCGGGACGGGCGACACGGAACCTTGACGAAGACAGGGCGGGGCGGCGCGGAGCGGCGCATGGCGGGCGAGAAATGAGCGGCGCACCGCAAGTAGTGGGGCTTAGGAGGCGACACTACCCGGCGTGGCGTATCACTCCGTCACGCGGGGCGGGGCGGGGCGGGGCGGGGGACGGACCGCCGACCGCCTGCCTGCCTACTGCCGCCCCGCCCCGCTCCCGCCCCGCTCCCGCCCCGCTCCCGCCCCGCTCCCGCCCCTCTCCCGCCCCGCTCCCACCCCGATCCCACCCCGATCCCACGCCGCCCCGCGCCCGCCCCGCCTCTTCCCGCCCTCCCCGCTCCCACCCCGCCCCGGCAGGCGGTCGGCGGAGCGGGACGGGATGAGGGCCAGGGCGGGGCGCGGGCGGGTCGGGGACGGGGCAGGGCGAAGGCGGGGCGGGGCGGGGAGGGGCGGGGTGGTGGCAGGGCGGGGGCGTTGCCGGGGCGGGACGGGGGAGGGACGGGGGCGGGGTCTGGGCGGGACGGGGGCGGGGCGGGGCGGGGGCGGCAACAGGCAAGCAGGCAGGCGGTCGGCGTAGTTGCGTCGACGAAGAAACGGCCGCGCGGGGAGCGGGATTATGCTGGCGCGGTACGAGAGAGAACGGCGCGCAAAACCGCCCGCGAGTCCATTTGTCGACCGAATTCCGCGCTGACTGATGGGTTTTGGACGGCGGTATTAACAGAGTGCTTCATTCACTCGGAGAGGCGAAAAGAAAGAGCTTTCCCCTTTGACTGTGACCTGCGCTTAATGAGCAAGCTTTCGACAGATTGCCCGTGGCCGCTCATACATTACGGTGATAACATTTTCTGTGAATAATAACCCCAAGGGAATGACCGAAAATAGAAGTAGGAACACACATGTGACGACCTACTAATTGCAGTGCATGTCATAGTCAAACACAGTAACTATTTATCATAAACACCAACAGTTACACCATGCCCTCTAACAAACGAAAGGCATCTGAAAAGCTTCAACAGACATTTCAAACAGGAGGATCTTGCTTTCAAGACACGTTTTAATCCTTTATCGCTCTTGAAATGAAAAATGTTATATTATCCACCATGTCGATAAATCAATAACATTAGCTGAATAGCTTTCACAATCTGTTCGTGCGGAAATGCTTTCTTCGTGGCAAACAATAGGACAAAGCCTGTCTGAGGGAACACAACATCACTGAAGACAGATAAAGGATTCACAATCTATTAACGTAATTCTCAAAAACGTTTCAAGTATCGCGATTTAAATCATTTTGACAATTACTACAATGATTTGCTCAAGAGTCTCACGTAATTCAAGCGTCCTCATAACAATTCATCGATTCGCATTCAATGTTTCTAATATGTTAAAAAGAAAGCAATTCAAATCACGTAATTTGTAAATGTTCCCTTTTACTGTATCACATTATAATGATTCCTGCACTCCTCAATAAAACACACTTGATAGACCACGAAGAACGAAATCGTGGCGTAGAGACATATGTGATACACAATGTTAGTGAAAAACAAAACTACACATCCAATTTCATAAATTAAATTAATTAGACCATTTATTTCATTGGTTAAAGGTTCATGTAGTTCAAAAAAATATTTTAAGTATCTAACGAGTAAATCTAATTCTAACCCAGATTTCGATTTATGCTCCATCATAATTTTGAATGTCAGTCATTTCATGCGAAAGAACCATCGTCTCCACTATTAGACGAAAAAATGATTTCTAAGTAATTTTGTTGAGAAAAATCATTGTTACTGCACTGCGGTATCTTCACGATGTTCTTTTTTCATAATGTCCAGGTTTTGCTTAAAGTAAGGCGAAGATCTGAAGATATTTACATGTTTTGTCGAAGTAAAAGTCCACTTTTTTCGCATAAGAACTACAAAATTTGTGACTTCCCAGAATTGGGGTACGACAGCTCTGATTGATTGTTAGTAATTCCGGGCGCGTTAACTAACGAGGGCATTATTCCCGTGAGTGTAGTGCATGTTTTTTCATAGTGAAGTGGCGTATATCTTCCTCCGCTGAATGGCGAGATCCGGCGCCGACCTACCGTCGACTGGCGGGGTTTTCCCCGACCAAGTATCTCTCACCAGCGGAGCACCACCCCAGCCGAGACAAGCTCTAAGCCCCCGATCGGTCTCCCGGCATGTGTGGTAGTGTAGTGCATGTTAGTGTACGTCTGTGTAAGGGGTGAGGATAGGACAAGGAAGAGGAAGGAAAGATCGCGCGCGGTCCGTGGCCATTTGTTAGGGTACTGCTCCGGCATTCGCCTGGTGTTGATCGGAGAAACCACGGAAAACTACCGATCAGAGCAGCCACCCGTTAGAATCCTCCTCCAGACGCGACTGAATTCGACCAAGAAGACAAGCTAGTGTTGAACATCCTGCCACCGACGGGACTCGAACCTAGGACCTCCCGGTCAGAGGGACAGCAGTGACATCAGTTGATGCACTTAGCAACCTTCCCGATGCGACGGCTCTGTTTAGAACTCAGCCCTGCATTCTTGCCCGACATCAGGCCGTCTTAATCGCAGTGCACTTCCTTTTTGGAAATAACATTAATGACCTGAAGTCTACGACAGTGCTTCGTGTCTTCAAAATTCCCACTTAGTCCCGGTAATTGATTTATCACATTCAATTTGGTCAATATTATTTAGAACAACCTTTTTTAAAATAATTAACTTTAATGTATGTTCATTGAACTAGCAACAGTTTCAAGGTTAATTTACCTCACTGACCAAATTGAATATAATTTAATGTATTTCAAATATGTACAGACATATATATGATAAATAATTGATTGATTAATTGATTCATTAGTTACACTGGGCGCATCAACTTCTAAGGTCATTAGTTCCGTAAGTTAAGTGCAAATTTTTATCTCGAGGTGGCCGTGGTATTTTCCACAGCTGGGTGACAAGATCCGACGCCGAACTATACAGCGGGTTGCGGGGTTTTCTCGCAACCAGGTATCTCCCACTAGCTGGACACAATCTCCAGCCGGCCAAGCTCCCGACCAGTCTCCCGGCATGTTTGGCCATGTAAGTGTACGTGTATGTAAGTAACGGCTGAGGACAACAGAAGGAAGAGGAAGGAAATATCGAGCGCGGGTCCATGGCCCGTTTGTACGAGTTCTACTCCGGCATTCGCTTGGTCTTGATCGGAGAAACGACGGACAACTGTCAGAGCACCGGGCCGCTATGATTCTCCTCCAGACAGTGTCTGAATTCGAGCTAGCAATGTAGCTAGTGCCAGCGTCGCGACTCGAACCCTACAACCTATCTCCTGGTCAAGGAACTGCAGTGACATCAATTGATACTCTGAGACACTTATGCCGGACTAAGTCCTGGTGACGTGCAGGTTGCTACGAAATGAGAAAATTACAAAATTCACTTTCTCATGCAGGTTGCTACGAAATGAGAAAATTACAAAATTCACTTTCTCATGCAGGTTGCTACGAAATGAGAAAATTACAAAATTCACTTTCTCATGCAGGTTGCTACGAATGAGAAAATTACAAAATTCACTTTCTCATGCAGGTTGCTACGAAATGAGAAAATTACAAAATTCACTTTCTTCGGCTATCATTGCTCATAAAGACACAATGGTAAAGTAATTATTTATTGATAAAACTATAAGTACAACGCAGCGGTGCATTTTGACCGCTGAAACGAGTCATTGAACGATCGCATAGCGCTAAGCGCCTAATATTTGGTGCAGATTGTTAAGCTCCCAGACTTTGAAGTTCAGGTCTCATCCGAAAGTTTGGGAAGAGGGTCAATTTTTAAATTGGTCTTCTACCCATTACCACCTGGAAAAAGCAAAGGAGCTTCCGTAACATTTGTTTTTCATATCGGGGGAGAAGCAGGGGTTTTTGGCAACCTGCAATGCATATCAGTATGACGGAATGCCGCGCTGCGCTTCGGAAGAGTCACGCAATGGAGGCATAGAAAGTGTACAGAAAGGAATTGTGACGGAGGTTTCTTTGATCTCCGAGAGCCGTCGAAGCTGCATTGAAAATGAGTAATTGCGGTATTCGCACATACGCAGATATAGAATACCCTACCTCCGTAATGAATGAAACACTGTTGTATTATATGCCTGTGTTGAAAGGAAGCACTAAAATATATTTCAACGAAGTAAATAAGTATCAAAGTACTGGCAATATTACGAGTAAATACATCGTCGGTCACCTTTCCTCTTACTCATTAACTATTTAAAATATTTAAAAATGTAAGATCCACATCAAAACAAAAAGTCTAAATATTTTCCCTACGTCATTTCAATAAAATTAAGTACAAAAAGTCTTATTCTTGTATATTTCACCCTGTTAAAAATTAATTCTAAGTCAGGGTCCCCAGGGCCCTGGTGCTCCAGTTAAAGGTTAATAGTGAGCAACAACCGGTTACTAAAACCAAAATTCTCGACCTAAAAACTGCAAACAACACATGCCATACTATCAAAAAACAGCCACGGAGACCAAGCGTGCCGACGAGCCAATGCCACGCGTGGGGTACTGGTGTCCCAAGTGCCATTGGCCCAGCTATTAACTCGGTTTTAATACGTCGAACAGAACATAAACCGGAGCGCGGAATGCCGGGAAGTTTCCATTCTGTACATTTATCTATTTGTGCTGGAGGGATGGACGGAGCGAGTTAGGGTGGGGTACGAGAGGGAAGGGACGGGGGGAGGAAGGATGGGAACGGACAGGAGAGAGGGCAGGGGGAGCACGAGAGTGGAGCGGGTGAGGGGGTGGGACGGAGACGAAAGGGCGGACCTTGAAGGGAATGGCGCGCGAGCGGGCAGGGAGGAGATTCTATCAGTTACTTCCATTTTACATCATACAAAAGTCATTCCTTTTCCACCCTAGTAGGTGATCGGGATAATTAAATATCCGGAAAAGTCGGGACTCTTCGGTTATTCTTAATTGCTGTGGGTTACATTTTGTTTCATTTCTTAGCAGAATGGCTGTCTCGGCAGGATGTTTTGACTACTTCTTTTTTATTATAATTGATTGCTTCACAAGACATAACGCAAAGCAGAGCCGACAATTCAAAAGCTCAGTAAACAGAGTAAAAAACAGAGTAAAAATGGAGTATAAGTACTTACTTAGAGTACTTGTGCGCTACTCGCGAAGTGCAACTCCGATAGTACTTCACAAAACTCCATTCTTAAAATGCATCAAGTCGAATTACATACTTTCGAAAATCTACTTTATTTGTTTAAGCAATGCATAGGATTCTTCATACGAATTGAGATACACAGCAATCCGGCAAAACTGCCTTCACATGCGCTCTCCATGGGTATGGCATTACCCGTTGCTGCAGTCCGCACGCAGCAGAGTAACGAGGCATTTGTTGAAATCCTTAATAAGAATTGAGATACAAAGCATTCCGCCGCAACTGCCTTCACATGCGCTCTCCATGGGTCTGGCATTATCCGTTGCTGTAGTCCGCACGAAGCAGAGTAACGAGGCATTTGTTGAAATCCTTTATAAGAATTGAGATACAAAGCAATCCGCCACAACTGCCTTCACATGCGCTCTTCATGGGTCTGGCATTATCCGTTGCTGCAGTCCGCACGAAGCAGAGTAACGAGGCAATGTATGAAATTCTTTATACGCATTGAGATACAAGGCAATCCGCCACAGCTGCCTTCACATGCGCTCTCCATGGGTCTGGCATTACCCGTTGCTGCAGTCCGCACGAAGCAGAGTAACGACGGCATGCCGCGGCGTGAGGGTCGAGCGGGGCGTCGCAGAGTTATGGTTGGTGCACCGGCAACCGTCGGCGCAGCGTGAGCCGGGGCGGGGCGCCGAGGCGCGAGGCGGGGCGAGCGCACACGCGCTGTACGTCATGCGAGAGGCGGCGCGACGGGCGGCGCCACAGGGAGGCAGGCAGGGCTGTCGCCGACGGCGCGCCAGGAAGAGCTGGCGACGGAAGGCAGCGGGCGAGGGGCCTGGGAACGGGGGAAGGGGCGGCGGTGGCGACAGTGGGGAAGGACGGACGCGACGTGCGAGACGAGAGTGACGAGAGTCGCGTAGACGAAAAGAGCGACGGGACGACGGGAACAATGTGGGTGACGAGCGCGGAGGGCGGGATCGGAATGGAGGGTCGAGGTGGACACCTTGGGGCGGTTTGGGACGGGCGGGGGAGGTGATGTGAGGGGCGGGGTTCGGGAGGTCGGTTGGATCGGAGAAGGGAGGCGCAAGTGCTGGGTTGAGTGAGTAGCTTGTCCGGAGAGAGGCGGTGGGGAGTGCAGGGGATGTTAGGAAGGCGAGGGCGGTATGGATGGTGACGGTAGAGAGAGCGGCGGGGCTGGATGAGCAGCGGTGGGCAGGAATGGTTGGGGATGACATGAGAGTGGTGTGTTATGGGAGCGGGTAGGTGTTGGACGAAGTCGGAAGTGGCGGCAGTCTGAAGCGGCGAGGTTGGCGAGAGCGGCGTGGGAGGCGTGGGCGTTGAGGGCGGCTAAGGCGACAAGGACAGTGAGAGCGGCGAGGGCGGCGAGGGCGGCGAGGGCGGCGAGGGCGGCGAGGGCGGCGAGGGCGGCGAGGGCGGCGAGGGCGGCGTGGGCGGCGAAGGCGGCGAGGACAGTGAGGGCGACGTGGGCGACGAAGGCGGTGACGTTGGCCTGAGCGGCGAGGGTGGACAGGCAGCTGTGGGCGGGGACGGTGGGGGCGGCAGGGAAGGGCCGTCAGGAGAGTGTCTGGGAGTTGGGCGGCCAGGGAGTGGAGGAAGTCGACGGGAGCGGCGAGGGCGGCGGAGCGGAGCCGAGAGCGACGGATGAGACGGCATGCGTGAGGAAGCGTAACTGGCGGCGACGGTGGGCGGACGGAAGCGCGACGGAAGAGCGCGCGCCGCGCCGAGGGGCTGCTTTGGCAGGGCAGGGCAGGGCGGGCAGCTGGCGGCCGACGCATGCGTGCACGATTCATCGAACAGCGAGCGGTGCGAAGCGCTTTGCGATTACGCCCGGGGTTTCGCCGAAGCCGCGGCGGCGGCCGGCGGTTTCCTGCGTTGCGGTTCCAGTCGATCGCCTCCCCACCGCCGCCGCCGCCGCCGCCCCGGACAGACGGCGGCAGGCCCGCCAGTAGCGCCGCCTGCGGTCCACACGCTTACTCGCCCTGCGTCTCCGTTTCGCCTCGCTCCGTGCCGCCCCGCCTGCCCCTCCCCCCCGCCCCACATGCTCTACCCCACCCAGCCCTGTCCTTCCGCCGCCCCGTCCCACTCTTCCCTGCCTCGCCAGTAGCGCCGCCTGCGGTCCACGCGCTCACCGGCCCTGCGTCTCCGTTTCACCCCGCCCCGCCCCGCCCCGCCCCGCCCCGCCCCGCCCCGCCCCGCCCCGCCCCGCCCTTCCCCCCCCCGCTCCACCGAGGCCCGCCCCGCCCTTCCCCCCCCCGCTCCGCCGAGGCCCGCCCCTCCCCCGTTGCCCCAGCGGCGCGCTCTTAAGGGTGGATGCTCCGCTCCGCGCGCTGTGATGCTCGTCGTCCAAGTCCCGCACGCGCCGCGCCGTAGCTGGGGCGGCGAAGCGAGCGATCATTACGACCGCTATCACATGGCGTCGATTGAAAGCTGCCGGCGCAAGAAACTACCTGGATATAATTATATGCATTTAACAGTATGTCGAAGTAATATGGTAATAACACCTGTTTAGCTTAATTGTATTACAGTTACTATACGGCGTAATAAATGTATCATATTACTATATGGAATCATATTTATCTTCTAGAATCGTTAATGTGATAACAATAAAATGAAATATGATCTTTCCACAAATATTTATACGTATTTACACAATATCGGAGTCATTTTCGCCTCTTTCCTTAGTTTTTGATCTTTTTTCTTTGTGACGCTTTTGCCAGCTTCAGGGGATGTTGATTTCGACTATTCACGCTGAGCACCCACTATGTCTCTCATGGGAACGCATATTAGCCTTCACGTAGACACACTTGCGAGCTCCTTCGTCTGTAATCAGCAGACTTACAAGACCTTCCGCGACAACTACGAGACATACATGAATTACAAGGGACAAACAACCATACCCACTGCAGGACTCGAGTCCGCGAGCCTTTCCACCGAGGCGCTACATATTTTATTATTATACGACAATTTTACTACATATTTTACACAATAGTAGATTATGTATCAAGGCTATAAAGTGGTACTTTTTCGGGCGATTTTGATAATATTCGAGATATCTCCGATACGTATAAGATATTTGGATTGCAGCGATTGCTGAAAAATACCCTCAATAAACAATATCTGACTACTGATGCTGCAATAGCACATATCCATTTTGCATTATTTCGAACTTAAGTAATTTTCGAAAATTTAGATACAAAGAAAATTAAATCTGAGCCATATTTAAGGGTTCTTTACTCTATCCGTGAAAAAAATAGAACAAAATTTTAGCTAGTTTTTGAGATTACAGGGATTAGCATTTTCTTATAAATTGCGTTAACTTCGAGCAGAAATTACACGAAAACCATTCATTTTCTTCAAAACTAGCAACAGTTTTTGGGACTAGCAACATGTTTTAACGTTCGTTGATATATACGAGGAGAAAATTTGACGAAAAACCTCTGAGCTGTTTTTTTCAGAACAATTGAAAATTGCCTATATTTCACGAAAAAATTACTTGACGACTACTCATAATCAAGGACCCAAAAACATGAATTCCGATTAAAACAAGATTTTCTCATAACTTGCCTAATAGAGAACGTTCCACAACCCATCTGTACCATCTGCAATTCTGTTTCATCAAAAAACCACATCCTTCTGGAATGTGCCATTTCCAATCAAGATAAACAAGAGTACTTAGGAGATGAAAACTTCACAAAGTCATGTTATCATCACCGAGTTATCAAGACAAAGTAGATAACATTTAGTAAAAGTATTGAAATTTTCGAAGATATGCGTCAGCATTTAATTATTGTATTAGTCGCTCATGACCTTCGTTGTCTACTGCAACTTAAAATAACTTTAAAAAATATTTTCTCAAAAACATGTCCAAATATTCCTGTAAACATTTTGTGCGGTGTCGCGTTACATGCTTCGAATAACAAAATAAATGCAATTGTGTTTCCTTTTGATTTTTCAAAATTACTCAAGTGTGTTCTTTTTAATATCTCTCACTGTGTGAGAACAAGTGCTTCAAATGATTTCTTATGAAGTTTCTAGAAAATTCAAAATTGTCCATTTTCAGAAACACTTCATAATATTTTTTCAAGAACGGCTTCAAAAGTTTCAACGAATATTTGCATGTAGGGCTAGGCTTTACCTTTCTGTAATATTTTTACAGTCAGATTTCAATTTTAGTTCTATTAGTGGACCGAAAATTTGAGAAAATATGGAAAATAGATTTTTTCTATCCCGATTGTATAATTCTTTTGTTTCTTAGATTGCTGCAGCACAGTGCATAATGAGAGTCATTACGTTATAGCTTCAATTAGGGGTGCAGGTTTTTGGACAATCTCAGAAAAGTTTACAGTAGAGAAGTAATCATCATTCTATGAAATTTCTTTGATTATGCACATTACTATGCCGAGGCAACCCGTTGTGTGATGACTGTGAAACGCTCATGCCTACCCGTATTTCCAAAACTCGGAAGAAAATCAGAATATTGAAGTTCCCTATTGGGAGTGTTGAATTGAAAAAGTATTGTACGAAGCTCGATGTAATGGCTATTAATACACTCGTATGAAGTTTACGTTCCTCGCTCGTATCATCCCATTACTTCACATTCTTGTTTAATTACATCATTACCCATAATTACATCATCGTTTACATATCATTTCGTAATACACTATTAGGCGCCAATGGATTGTATCTGGGTAGAGGGCGGGGCCAAATCTAAAAGTCAGCTCAGATTAAAGTTTCGGAAACTAACTAGTATGAGAAAGTGTCTGACATTCTGTAACACCGCTGGTTTAAAATCTATTTATCCTTGTTTGTCAAATGATGCCCTACAAGCGTTTTAACATAATACATTAATATAGAGATTTACGGAGGTTTATTCAGATAGGACCATCTAAATAGGTGACTATTTGTTTGACAAATATTGAAAATTCAATAATTTATGTATAACAGTTTTGTAGAATATAAAAGATCTTCCAATTTGCGGAGGATATAGAAGATCCTTCAAATGACCAGTTCTAATTCTGGAAAAGTGATCGACCGTTCTATTAGATGGACAGGAAGGAAGACTTTCAATTTATAGGACGGCAAAATTGATTAGTTGTCACCGCCAGCATGTTTGCTTATCAATGCCGTCGTCGCCTCCCGCATGACGTAGGAGTATAAATGCGCGACTTGACGGCTGGGACGAAGTAAAAAACATCACGGCCGTATATTGAGTGGAATATTCCCGCGACAGTCCATTGCAATAGCCCCCTGCCGAAGAGAGAGAGATCGAGTGGTCCACTTCGCCAACTCGCAACGCTTATTGTCTCCGCCTGCCGAACACGACGATGTTCCCGCAGTAATTGTCATCGCGAGGTAATTGCAGGCTTAGTCTCGCCAACCGGGTTCTCCGCAGCTCAAATACGGTCGTTCCCACACGAAATCGATTTAAGACCCGCGTTCTCTTTATGCGGCCGGTTGCCGCATTCATTACTTTTCGGGGAATCACCTCTTCTTGGATTCATTTTTTCGCTTTGTTATCTCTGTTCTACACGAGGTATATGTTATACGTATCTTCTAGAACATACATGTAATATAACTACTATTTTTTTTCATTCCTAGAGGCATTTTCAAAGACACGATGTTCCTTCGAAAAATGAAAAATTGTTCGTATTGCTGTGTGTCAAAGTTTCTATTACTGGAAATCGAATAAAAAAATATTCTTTATTATTCGTAGAGCAATTTGTAATTATTAAAATATAAATATTTCTGTCTTGCAGTTTTGAGATCTCCTGTCTCTAAAACTCGATTTAAATAGAATGTAATTAAGATTAAAATGAAAACAGTTTTCAACATGATGCGAGGGCAATAAATTGTTCATTAGTTTTGAATATTCATTAAATATTAAAATGATAACATCAGTGATTCATTTTCAATCATACGATTGAAAACATCAGTGAATTGTACTCGATCGTTCAATTATACTTGAAATTTGACTTTTCTAAGAGATACCCACAGTCTAAAAAACTCCTTTTATGTATCCTCCTCTACTCCAGTTGCCGTTTACGGTTGTAAAGATACATTCCAAGTTGAGGAATATATCCCAAGTTGGAGTTGGTTTATATTATCAGGCTTACTTTACTCGTATTTGACATTAATGGTTAAAATCCTTACACTCGATTCGAAAAACAAGTCCTGATGCTAAAATGTGAATTGGTAGAATAAGCGCATAAAGGTATTTGGGGAAAAGGAATGTTTTTTTCTCTTTTAACAAACATCCACTTTTCTCGTCAGAGTCCTCATGATAAAATAAATGCAAGATCCTATTCTTTCACCTCATTTAACTTCAAGAGAGTTTTGCAATTGGAGAATAGCATGCTCATGCGCTTAAGTGTGTGTGTGCGTGTGTGTGTGTGTGTGTGTGTGGGCGCGCGCGCGTGTGTAACCGTCTGCGCGTGTGTAACCGTCTGCGCGTGTGTAACCGTCTGCGCGTGTGTACGTGCTCATGTACGTATGTTTATGTGTGCTCGTATGTTTGTGTACGTGTGGAACGCGCGTGCGTGTGTACCGGTAGGATATCGTTTTTCTATTACTGGAGAATGTCAGTTCAAGTGTGAAAATAATTACTTTCATTTCTTTTCAGCTCACATTAATCACATCCGTGACGTAGCCGGAATTGACCACGTGGGTCTGGGTGCCGGCTACGATGGAATCAATCTGTGAGTTAATTAGGAAAATGTTACAGATTTGATGTTCTAGCAACATTAAATATTATTTTTAAATAATTTGTGTGAAGTATTATTTTTGTTGTTTATTTAAACTACTCATAATTAGCATGAAACCATAATTAGTGAAGGTAATATCAGGTTTTGTTAATGATCATACTTGTAAGCATAATGAGTAATTTCAGGCAGAGTAACAAAATTCACCACCGTCTTCTCCTCAAGTAGATGAACAAATATTTGTGTTATATTCAACTTCTACCGAATGACAAGTAGAGGGTTTTAACTCAACAGTTTTTTCTCCAAACTTTGTTCAACATAAAGCCGTTTCCCACAGAACAAAAGACACTCTAAAAAGTACAAAGACAGTTTCACGGCGCGAAGCGCCTCACTCCCGTGCGTCTGCCGGCACGGCTCGTTCGTAGGTCAACTCCCGTGCATCTCCCAGCAGGGCTCGTTCATTGGTCAACTCCCGTGTGTCTCCCGGCACGGCACGTACGTAGACGTAATCTCTTTTGCCTCCCGGCAAGGCTCATACGTTGACCCACTCCCGTGCATCTCCCGGCACAGCACATACGTAGACCAAATCCCATGCGTCTCCCGGCACGCCTCGTACGTTGTGCAACACCCGTGCGACTTCCGGCACGGCTCTTTCAGCTCCCGACTGGTGCGCAGGCTCGCACCAGCTGGCCCAACCACAGGGCCGTGGTCGACTGGACTTCACTGAACTCTCTGAGGACTCTCCGCTGAATTTGGAAGTTTTTCTGGCACTTGCAGGCCCGTTGTATGTCAGGCGCTGCCGTTGATGGAGACTCGCGCCGCACCTGGGCACCGTTGGCGCGAACCCGGCCGCTGCTGCTAGCGGCCTACAGAGCGCGCATTGCCCATGGCGCGGGTAGAGTCCCTAGATACACAGAGTAGCGCAAACGCCGCCATTTAATGTCATCTTACGCGATATTCTCGCCAGGAAGTATTCGGAAGCTGAAGAAAAATTATAACAATTAGTGACGTTCTGGAGATTTTCAAGAATATTAATATGTTTTTAATTTATTTTATTTAAAGTCGCATCAACGACAAGGTTATTAGCGACTGCAAATATACATGTTATACTATATTTAATACAGGATTGGATAACATAGTTAAAATACAGTTTAAACTAGAGTGAAACAGTAATTTACAAATGACATATGACAAATGACATGTTTCTCTGCAGCAGTTTCTCTTATTCTTTAAAGTCCAGAAGGCCGTGCTTATAGTTCGTCGAAGCTCTGAGGATAGTTCTAAGTACTTCCGAAGAAAATTGTCGCAATCAGGGTGCAAATTACCACAGTTCTGTATCACGCACGGACCTGCGATGGCGTTCGGTTTATAGCTGCCTTTGCTCGCCAGCCGGATGTCAGAATTTCAATGTACTCGCTGTTGTTAATGATATCCTGGGTTTAATCTTCGAGACATGTAAACGTGCAAAAAGTTGCGCTGATATAGAGGAAGTGACGAAATCGAAATATTACAAGAATCACTTTCTACAGGCAGCAATGCTTTTGAGATCGCAATAGTAGACAAACTCTTTGTTCCTAATATTACGAGAAACATGATGAAGTGATGTTTTATTAGCTGCGATTACTCGTCTGTAAGACTCAGAAACAGAAGCAAAGCATAATTAAACTCAACAGAGCACCATGCACTTATTTAGGATTCGATAGCATGTAATTTAACGAATATTTATTGACATATTTTAATTCCAACCTACATATTTATGTACAACATTGCCAGAGAATCCAGATATCACAGAATAATTGAAATGGCCATTTGTACTATTAAAGGAGGCTGTATCGACAAAGAAGAATGACGAATTTCTTAAGCGTGAATGGAATGAAATGGTGACTTTCTCCAATTCGAAGGCATACATATGATTTTGACTTAAAATGGAAGACAACTGCCACGACAGAGGGAGAATGAAGCTGCAACAGGCCATGGTCGTGAAGAAAAATGTGAAAGGTAGAAAATAGAAAAAAACAATCAAGAAAGAATCAGAGATAAGTTTGCTGCAAAACACAAACTGAGGCCAAAATGAAAGAAACATTAATAAGGGAAAAAACAAAAAAATTGTATTAAAATTTTCTGAATATTGTCGCCCTTCATCAATAAAAATGTGAATTATATGATTTACAACAGTGAAAAACAAGCTTGCTCAAGAGCAATTTCAGCAATAATTTTTACGCTTGCCAAAGCATTCTTACTCTTTGGATTTAATGTACACCATATTTGCAGATATATGCACTAGAAATCAACAAAAGGTTCGGTTTGACAGATGTTTGACAGATTATGTTGTGAAAAATCAGAAGATTTGCGTTCTTAACAAAGTCACAATGTATGAAACATTCAAACAAAAAATTAAAACATTAGTTTCAGACTGTTTCAAAATCATTAGATTGCATTATATAAAACCCAAATACAGTTGAAAGCAGACGTTTTTGTAATATTAAATCGTCTAATAGAAAAGGGTAACATTTCTGAAATCTTAACTTTGAGAAAATGAAATGAAAATGTGAAATAAATTTTCAATCTAATTCTTTTCGGAGCAACCTTTTTTTCACATTTTTATGAACGCTTAGAGATCTACATAGCCTTCTTTCGTTCCATTGATGAATCTTGGGATAAGGAAAAGATTTTGTTAACTTTGATTTTGGATTATTTTGAATATGACGAATTTCCATTCCCAATCTAATCAAGAAAATAGAAATATTGAAAAGAGTGAATTACTTAGATAATGAAATTCGTAAAAGTGGTTACAAATGTCGGGGAGGTGTAGGAATTAATAACAAAGCAAAATATAAGAATATATTCAATGAAATTCCCTTTCAATATTCTAGAAAAAATTTAATACGGATGAATAAGAAAGACAAAAAATTAAATTCTGAAAGAAACTACTTCCTGCCCTGGCTCACAAAACTGTAAAATATTTATCTATGGGTTAGTGTAGCATTAACTTCACTTATAGAAAAAAACAAAGTGGTTCAAAAAATAATGTTTGCTTCAGATATGTTTGGTGGAGGTAGGAATGTTAAACTTTAATGAAATTAACTATTTTACAGTCAAATTTAAACTGTGACTATTTGTCATTCCTACGAAATCAAGTTAGCCATATTCACACTGACACAATATTATAAATTATTGAGATAACGCCCATTTAAAAAGTGTCTATTCTCCATTTTCTAACACAAAAATAGGTTATATCATTGTAATCGAAAACATTGCGAGAATTTTATCGTAAATGCTGACTAAATTTCTTTCTTTCTCGTGGACAATATATGAGCAAAAAAATTTAAAATTAAAATACTTTTTTCAACAGTTCCAAATTGAGCCCCATCACCAGACCCGAAGCATGGCAAAATCGTCATTGCAAAACCTCTTTTTACCTTATTTTCCCACAACTAATTATTTTTCTTGATTTACACATTTAACAACGGAGGTAACTGTCAAATACGTTTCAAGAATAAGAAAATGAAATAGAGTGTGAGTTGTATATTAACAAATGTGAATGCCTTATCAGTTCGTCACTGGAACAAACTTTTGCAGCTATTGATTCGCAGCTACTACATCTTGTACATGCACGTGTATGTGTTTATATATATATATATATATATATATGTATGTATGTATATATATATATGTATGTATATATATGTATATATATATATATATATATATATATAAACATGCTTACGCACGTACATAAATGCACGCATTCTTCGAATCAGACATCCAGGGTGAAAACAAATCCATCACGAAACACGTAATACGTAGTTCATTTCCCTCTTCGATATCCATCTTCGAGCTGCGAGAGAAGAAACAACCCGAGCGCAACGACGAAAAAAAGAGCTACTTATCCACCACAAACCATATCACTCTGTATCACGTATCCTCGGGTTGCGCTCCCCCGCGTAACACCCAACATTTGTCTTGCGCCGCGACGCGAAAGAAGAGCTGAAAAAAACACGGGTTTGCTTTCGCTCGGGAAGAGGATAAAAGCAGCGTGCAGCGATACCGCGTCGCGTTTGCAGGGGTCGTTCAAGTGGTCTATATCTTCAGCAGCGGCGGCGGCGGCGGCGGAGGCAGCAGCTCCAGCAACCGCGCATCTCGAGAGCGCCAGCGCCCTCGAGAAGCACATCCAGCGTTTCTTGCGCTGGAGCAGGAGAGATCCGCAAGAACATCCACGTCAAGATCCTACAACGCGAGCGATTTATCTGCATTCCGCGGCAGCGGAGCTGTCTCAAGAGATATCTCTTTCTCTCTCTTTCGCTTGAGATGGAATTGCCAATGTCTGAGTAGTAGCGTGGAGAAGGTACGTTGCACTTTTCATGTGATATCTCAGCGTTCTGCGATGAGACACTACGTTTACTTCGCAGTTAACATTTATGCATCCGGTAAATGTTATCTTGTTATCGCTCTACAACCTTATAATGTAAATAGCAATCGAATGATGATTATAGGTTTCTTGATTTTTTTCTCTCATAAGTGGTGAGAGTGCAAAGACACCAAAAAGTATAAAAGTTTATTAGCAAACAAATACAATCAAGAAAGATGAAGTAAATTTTTTCTACCAAGTACACAGGTAATTTCAATAATAGTACAGACCAATATTGCCCAAAATGGCAAAATCTACAGGAGATCAAGTGTCTTAAGAACGTCCGAGATCCATCATGAATGTTTCAGAAATTTTTGTAACTTTCTGTAGGGAAATTATCGGAGATGCTGCAGCAGAGCGGCCGAAACTATCACTTGCGAGACGATACAAGAGATAGGATATAAAAACCATTAATGAATGCCTTTGTTTTACTTACCAACTTTATTTCAAATAAATAACTGAACAAATTTGATGAATATTAAACTACTTGGTCACGTGCGAACATTCCGCACTTTATGTCATTGTTTTAAAAAAGAAAATAGTCTCGTGTTTTATGGTATTCAACTTTGAAAGGCCACGTCTTGAACTGGGCGAAATATTTAAACCAGATACTGCGTTTAATTAAATGTACTACTAACATCTCTGAGCGTTTATTAAAAACAAATACTTGGGCATGCAGATTAAACTGCACAGAATATAAAATAATCAGTTTAATTCAAAACGTTTCAGAGTCCGCCCCTTTTCTGAACATCCTTGTCGTGGAATGGGGGTCCCCGAAAAATCCACCAAAATATAATAGAAAATCAAAAGGATCGTTTTCGTAGCCAACGGCTTAAAGGAACATCACTCCAGGCTCCATCCTGGGAGCGGCCAAGAGACACCCTTTCCTAGTTATGTATGACGGGTGTGTCACGAACAGCGAAACGCGTACAGCGCATAGCATATGCGACTGTTGATTCATTCATTTGAATCATATATCTACATGTTTGCCTTAACCCTTCTACCCTGTTTCTCCGTTACTTAAGTGAACTCTGGGGGTCATATTTGACCCCACATGCTTTACCCAATAGTTTACCCTTATTTCGTACACGGATGCTATCTGGAATTATTAATTAGAGAAAATTAATGCTATTTATTAACTTTATATACTACATCTACTAAAAAATATAAAGAAAAATATTTCCAAAAAACATTCTAGCATAATCCTCATAACTATACGTAGGTGACAGCCATACCAGCATGAGAATATCTGGTACAGGGGTAGCGACAGATTCGATGTCTGGTGTGTCGGGTAGGTTAATTTGGTGGCGATTGAGATAACTTTCGACCGCGATAAGTACACCACCTCCTTTATTTTCCGTTCTGTCTGTTCTGTAAATCTTGTAACCTGAGATAAATAGTTTATTTTTTATACTGAGGTGTGTTTCAGTGATACAAGCTACGTCGATTTAACGACGATGCTAGAAATGAACAAGTTCTGTTTTTTTTATTATTGATGCTATTAGAATTCCAATTCATGAATGATATATTATTACTGGATTGTGTTGGCATTGTTATTGCTTAGATATGCGGTGACTGAATTTTGAATGGTGCTGATAATGGAAGGGGGTTAAAGAATTTATGAAATTAATGATACACGAGGAGATCGAGTTAATTATTGTATTGAGAATTGTGTTATTAGATTCAGAATCTTGTGGATAGGAATCTTGTGGGGAGTTGGCTGGGAGTGGGTGTGAACATTTTGTAAGTTGGATTGAATTATATCATTGGTATTTGAGATAAGGGTGAAGTTTCGGAGAGTGCTGGTTTGGGGTAATCTTGGGTAATTTTCTCCGGATTGGTTTGGAGAAGGGGTTGGGGGAGAGAATTGAGAATTTTGAATGTTTACATTACGGAGATTTTTCTTGCAATCATATTGTTTTCTTTCAAGCATTTCTTTAAAATAGTTGCAGTTTGGTTTCGTATGTCCGCACGATACTTTCCGTTGCAGTTCGCACAAAGAGGGGTTTCATTTTTGGGGGGGGCACGCCACAATAGTGATTTTCGGCACAAAAAGCACACTTGATGACATGATTGCAATTATTCTTCGAGGATAGTAATCTAGACATCTCTGACACTGCAAGGGGCCTTGAGGTTTTCTACGTCTTTCTGTTTTCACACGGTGATTACATATTTGCGTTATAGCTAGAATTGTTTCTATTGGCTCGGCGACCACCACAGGGATTGGGTTATTGTCTTTTAGTGATCTTGAAAACAACTGAATATTTTTATTACATGGATCTTTGAAAGAGTGAAAATTTCTCTGCGTTTGTATTAAATATTTAATTATACCTGTAAATGTGTTAGGACTGATTTTAAATTTGTTATTTTTTGTCTGCTATGAAATTTGGTGTTACTTTCGATTTTAGTTCTTTGATGAAATTATTAACTTGATTGATGTGGGCAACAAAAATTGGTGGGATTCCATTTGGTTCACTTATTTGATCTTCTTGGTGACTTTATAGATACTCGGACCTTGTGTCCTCGGGCATGGTATCTTTACTACCAAGCGGACCAAAACTGTTTTAACTAGAACATTATATTGTATGTCACTGCCATGGGCGGGTGGATCACTATAATTGCTGAATTCCGCGCTTTTTCTTATTCTGAAAGTCATCAAATTCACCGACTGACCTGTTCACCGCACCTGGCATTGGAGGTTGGTGCTCCGTGCTGAGTGAAGCTCCTGTTGACTGGGTAGCCTCCGTGCTACCTGGAGATTACTACAAGGCTGATCTGGAGCGGGGCCATGCCGAATCCCACTTCCATGGCGACCTCTGATAGAATTTGCGGCATCGAATTTTCGTCACCCATGAGGTTGATGTCACTACTGTGAAGCGTTATCAGGGTTTGACTAATACCATGCCCTGTTGATGAGTCTGTGTCGCATGACATAGACTGGTTACTCGTTTGCGTGAAACGACTGAAAACACCAGTCTTTGTTACTTCGCACTGCGGGAACACAAACACTAGGCACAAAGTTCGCTGGTAGACGAACCAAGCGGTATTGAGCAAGGTATGCGTAGCGGAGCTGGGCACGTTCGCACATCACCGCTGCCGAACGACGAATGCATAGCCAAATTAATGTTGCCTTTGAAAATCTTCTGCACCTTTATCTGCTTCTTATCTTTGGACGATTTGACGAAATTGAACTACAGAAGGTTGCCCTGATTGGTCCAGTCCATTGAAGCTGGTAAGCATTATTACTTTCTCGCATACCACATATGTAGTATAGAGAAATGTATGTAATGATGCAGGCGAGTTTTCGGCAGAAAAAATCGTATTGTAAATCTCTGACACTGAAAAAGTGAATAATCCCTGTTCGTACATATAGCAAATTATTGCCTCTAACACGTACTACACACAGAATTCACGTTTTGTCGGTTCTTGATAGTGAAAAATTGGTTTACAGCAAAACGTGTTTCCATCATTGAAGAACGGTAGAGACTAAACCGTGAGCAGCACTTTTATGAAAACTTGATTTTTCCAATCAATCTGGCTGATGTTGCGGCGCCCTTGACTTTCACACCGATTTCAGACCGAATTTTGGAAGGTACTTTACATGAAGTATCAAGGACATTTCCATTTCTTCTGAAAAATGGCTCCGAATATTTGGGATTAGCCTTTGTCCTCTGATATCGTAAGAGACGGGCAGACATTTTGCCGTCAATCTATTTCTCGGTAGTTGGTCTTACAACTTCACCATTATATCAAGGACCAATAAAGTATTGAATCACTCAACATTCTTAAAGATGTCTGTCAAAGTGTGATAACAAAAAATACTTTGTTATCATAGTTGCAAAGAATAAATACAAAACAAAATGTATGAAAAACATACTGATCTCAAGAGGTATGATCCCAACTAAACACAATACCGTGATTATGATCCTCAGTATCTAATTAGTCATTTTGGTCAAACCTGAATATGGATGCTTTTGAAGAATAAGAGGTGAGACTGACGACATGATTTGAACAAAGATGGTGAATTGTAAGACAAAGGAAACGAGTGAACTCCGAAGAACACTGCCGCTGAACCACTTTGCCCGTAACAAAACTTCATAAAGCGTCTGGGATTTGAGCTCAGATACGAAAAGATAGAAGATGACCAATAAGATAGAAGATGACAGCTCGCTACGTTCCGTAAAATATCAAAAATTCACGACAAACAAGCTCTCGGATTTGAAAATGTGATTTTTATACAAACCGTGGTGGGCATCTCCGTTTTGTTTCATTCCTGATTGCCCAAAGGCACATCCAGAGGCAGATTGCACCCCCTGTGTGCTCACGAATTCGTGAATCTTTCCTCTCATGCCCTCGGCGCAGTCTCGCCGGCCCTCTCTGCGGCATGGCCCTTTAACGCATGTAATGGCCCAACGTACACAGCTTCCTCGACATTCAAAGTGCATTGTCCGCCGACAATGCCATACCGCTGCCCGCACCCTCGCTGCCGGCTATACACGCCCCCCGTCAACAACGACAAGTTACAGCGACGTTTTAGCCCTAAAGTGTAAGATAACAATACAAAACTAACGAATTTACTTTACATACCACTACTAATTTACAAATTTCCTTGTACTTCCAGGAGATAAAACATGAAGAAATTATAATTGTTTTAACGTAAAAACAAAAAAAAATATGTTGTAACTGTGTCAAATTTAATGTCAATGCTAAAGAAATTCCAGACGAAGTTCCTTATGAGAAAAAATGAATGTTTTTGAATTTGATATCACCACATTGTATAACCTATACTTAACCATTATGTAGGGCAGAAAGGGACTAGGAAAATGACAGCTTTTTACCAAAAAAGTGTTTAATAGAAAAAAGGAAACAGTACTGCTGTAACAGCACATAATTTCTCGCAAGATTTTTAATTTTTCATTTTCGACAATAGTGTTCAACGAAAATTAGGGCTGCACAAAGCGTCCCTTGATCTATCTATGGAACAAATTTGGAGTAGTTTTTTTAGATTTTTTATTCATTAATTTATGCAGAAAGCACGGAATTTGGGTATTAATTTACACATTTAAACGGAAATTACGCAAACTACTCATTTTTTCAAAAATGTGTACATGATCATTTTTAAAGATCTGATCCATTAGAACATTTTTTATTTCCAACAAAAATCTCTAACTTCAAAACTGTAGTTTGGGGATGTTAACATTTTGCAAATTTTTGCAGTTTTTGACGAAAAAGACAGTTATGAGACTAGCACCACTTTGTTAACGTTCTTTGATTAGATACTAAGAGAACATTTAATATACAAATTTGGAGCCTTTTGAGAAAAAAAATGTTTACACGTTGCCTACATTTCATGCAAAATTACGCGGAAACTACTCATAATTTCAAAAAAGAATACACAAACTTATTACGATATCTGTTCTCAGTTTTTTACACTTTCACGCCAGTAATACACTAGTTTTCTATTTTTTATTCATTATCGCATGGCACATAAGGCGACGCCATTTTATCTCTGTTATTATTGGCCAGTGGAACTGGTTAATTGCCCACGTGCCTCCTACAAAGATTCCTCAATGTACTGTTCGGCCTGCATCTCTACAAAATGTCTGCCAGAAGCATCAATTCAAATTCCGATCCCAGAGTATCAATAAACTCGGTATTTTCATGAACGAATATTTCACTTCCAAAACGCTTTTTAGTTGATCACGATATTTAGAATAATTTTCACATATGTGGCAATCTTAAGCCGAAGAAACAATTCGAGCATTCCAAAAGATTCATATTTTTCATCATTTATGTTTACACCACCGTGTACCGTGGCTATCATTTTGAACAAAACTGGATTTTCAGTAGATACATTTAAAATATTTATTGAACAGAATTTACAAACATTTGATACTATTAACGTATTCTAGTGTAAGCCACGCGATACTTTGCAGAATATTGCTCGACTATTTCATCGTTTACGTGGAGAAACAAGGAAATGCTCCGCGCAGGAGACGCCGCCGTCTGGTGTCGTAGCGGCCGGTTTGAATTTCGCGCCCGGAAGTGATTTTTAAACTCAATCCTCTCAAAGACAATTTTTTTTTTCGGAAAAACTGGACCTGCCATTCTTCATGACTGGCAACACAGATTTTTTTTTTGTAACGAGAGCTTCTGGACACCTGTATTTATTGTACGTATAACTCCATTTAAACCAATACTTTGTATTATTTATTGTATGTATATCTCCATTTAAAACAATACATTGCATTATATATTTACTGTATGTATATCTCTATTTAAACCAATACTTTGTATTACATATTTACTGTATTTATATCTCCATTTAAACCAATACTTTGTATTATTTATTGTATGTATATCTCCATTTAAAACAATACTTTGCATCATATATGTATTGTAAGTATGGCTTCATGTGAAGCAATACTTGGCCGCTAGCCGCCGAGGGGCGCCGTGCGGGGGGGGGCCGAGGCGAGGCGTGACGCCGCCGTGCTGTGTGCGCAGGACGCCGCGCGGCCTGGAGGACGTGTCGCGCTACCCGCACCTGCTGGCGGAGCTGCTCGCGTCGGGGCGCTGGTCGTCCGCAGACCTGCAGAAGCTGGCGGGCCGCAACCTCATACGCGTCTTCAGGGAGGTCGAGAAGGTGAGAGCGCGCGCCTTTCCCACAACAGCTACACTTCGGCTACACTTACACTTTTACACAACAGCTACACTTTTTTTTTCTTTCTTGGCGGGGGGGGGCTGTCATCGAAATGGAATATCTCACGGTATTGCGCGTCGTTCTCGGTTGTGCCGCTAGGAGTCGCACGATCGCGACTGTATCGAGCAGTGGGGCGATCATGCGGCTCCTAGCGGCACAACCGAGAACGACGCGAAATACCGTGAGATATTCCATTTTGATGACAGCCCCCCCACGCGGCAAGAAAGGAAACAACCGAAGTATAGACAGCTAGGTCGAATTCAGCCGCTGTCTGGAGGCGAATTCTGGCGACTGGCTGCTCTGATCGGTAGTTTTCCGTGGTTTCTCCGAGCAACACCTGGCGAATGCCGGAGCAGTACCCTAACAAACGGGCCACGGACCGCGCGCGATCTCTTCGTCCTCTTCCTTGCCCTATCATTACCCCCTTACACACACTTGCAGGCAGTAAACTACCACATATACCGGGAGACCGTTCGGGAGCGTAGAGTATGTCCCCGCGGATGGGAGATACCTGGGTGAGGGAAAAATCCCACTGGCCGATGTAGGTCGGAGTCGGATCTCGTTATCGAGTGATGGAAGATCACCGCCACCTCCGAGGAGAAAACACAAAACATACACTACACTTATGGGATTAATGACCATGCTCGTTCTCGCATCAGCGCTTTCACCACTCCGCTCTACCGAATCCAAATCGCGCACCAATCTCGTCCTGGGGGAGGGGAAAGAAAAGAATAATAAAATAGTACGCGCAAAGCTTGACACATCCTGGAATTATAACCGAGAACGTTGTCAAGGGAATACACAAGAAAAGTCGCACGTCTCAAAGAAAAAGTTGGACCAGCTGAGGTGGCTCAGGACATGAATTGATGTCACTGCAGTGCCTTGATCGGCACGTGATCGAGCGAACCACTGTCTGGTTCGTGGAAGTTCAGTTATTGCAAAAGATTGCTCATTAGGTTGTTTACTATCCATTCAGTTTAAATCCACTAAACGTACTCTTAAAGGTTTACTTGTAGAACTACATATCATATATTTCGTTGAATATTGCTGCATAAATATCGTTTTACGTACAATCGCATTATGTTACTGGTAATTACATAACTACAATTATGACATATCAATAATAACAACACTAGCCACAATATTATATTGGAGTCAGGTTAACGAGGGCTTGGTCAGCTAGGAGAAAAATTAATTTAAACCATGGTGGTTTGCCACCGTTTCGGAAAATATATTTCCATCCTCAGGGCTATATAAAATCTAAAGAAAAGACACTATTACATTTAGCTACCAAAAACATGTAAATTAATATACACATATTGTGCAACCTACCAAACAAACGATCAAAACGAAATTGTTGTACACGGACTGAACCTCACGTATCGCATCGGAAGGTTACAATTTCCTACAAGAGCGAGGCGCACCATGACTTTCATCTACCACTGACTCATGTAACAGAACAGTCATATTTGAAAACTCTGTCATGACATAAAGAATTGAAGCTTCCGATTCGATAACGAAGCCCCTTCTCATTGCAGCTGAGTGATGTGACAATCCCTATTACTTCAATCCTTTAGAAATTTTAATCGGTCCACACGGCTGGGAGACTGATTCTTCATTCCGGTGTGGCAGCAAGTTGGGGTCGTGGTTGTTGGACCGGAACCCAACTTGTGCTGGAGCGCTATTAGAGAGAATTATACGCTTCTATGCCACCTTCTATTCCTCGGATATTCACGGAAATTAATTAATCACTAAATCTGTTACCATGAAATTTAACCAATGATACGAGCGTTAAACATACTAATGTTCACCGTTAATTGTCAAATAAACGAACGAAAGTGTGTTACAAACGGAGTGGCATACATGAACGACATTCTGTGTAATGAGTTGTTACTAGTAATAGGTCTGTGAAAGTGAATCATGTTATGCAATATTCGTTCCCTATTAGTAATGTTGCTTCTGAGTATTCACAACAGGATGGGAAATGACAACATTTACATGCTATACCGCTCTCAGATTTTGCAAATCCTCGCGGAAACCTTAGACCGTTTCATGTGCACTTCTCTTCAATAGTCAATTCTATTTACGATATTTGCAATTAAATGATCTTACTAGATTAAAAATGCATATAAATTAGTTAATATTTTCAATTATGTAAAATATTTTAATATTCACAAAACAAATATTTAACCTTAACATTAACAAAATATTTTTATCTGAACCCATCTTAATCTCGACGAAAGAAAGTACAGTCGAGAATATTACAGCACATGGACAGTAAGCTAAAAAAACCTTTTTTCGCACATTTTGCTCAATTAATCCAAGCATCTTCCTTATCCATATTCATCTCCTTCGTCCTCTTTTTTTTTCCCACGCAAAATTTTGAGTTCTTGCCCTCTTGAAAGCAGACTTTTCTGTCACTTTCTAGCGGATATCCGCTTTTCTCATTGAATTTTCCACAATGTCTTTCCGAGACGTACATCCTCCTTATTTTGTTCATGCATTTCGTCAGTCAAATGTCTGTTTTACTTATCTACTTTTTCCCAACCTGTCTCATAAACAACAGTTAATGTGGCCTTCGATACAACGAAAACGGAATCAAAAATTGCTGAAAAAATATAAAAAAACAACTTCATACTCTTAATCAATTAATGTGATCAAATCATGTGAATTTCAGGGAACTTGTACCCTACTGAATATCATTTTGAAAAATGATTTTTACAGAAAAGGCTGCCTTCAAGACGTTACAACTTTCGTTACCTATACCGGAGAGGCGTTCACGAAACCAGCTCGCAGAGCAAAAGGTGTTCGAAAGTCAATTGTGCTTTGCGAAGCTCACCTCTCCAAGCCACCTCTTTCGCATAGGAAACACAGAGGCCGGCTGAGCTGTGGCACATTCACACAATTACAAAGCCAACATTTGTTTGTAATTTTTACTCTATTTAATCAGCACAACTTCGGTATATCTTACAGATCCAGGAATTATTCCCATTATGAAGCTACATATTTTTAAAATTTCAAGTTAATATTGTTTAAGCTTTCGTTGTTTTGAAAATGTGAATGGAGAGATGGGTCCAAGATAAAATTTCATTCCCCCCTCAATACTTTCATGATCCTCCCCTGCAAGTAGGAGAACAAGGGGGAAGGGACGGCTGAAAGTTCAAAAATGTGAAAATATATTATTTTATCAAAGCAATAAAAGAAAATAATTTCAATATTTATAAATACTATAAAATTTAATTAAAATGCTTCTTATCAAAGACAGTCATTAATCAAACATTTGGAATATTTATACATTCACATTGCATTAATTGCTTAAGATTGCAGATGATTCGAACAATCTCTTTCCTAACTCTTCAAGGCACGGAGTTGTAGACACTAGTTACATTCCATAGATTGTGTTCCGACCTTTCATTTCCATTACATTATTTTTTTAAATAATTGCTCCCACGCTTTTCCCTAAGGTAATCTCTCGCCCCGTTTGCACAAGGTATAGTGGTCAGACCGCTCACCTTTACCGCTACACCTAGACCAAAACGCGCTCCCAGGGTTCAAAATCCGTTCGATGTAGAATTTGCTGTAGGCAGAGCGGGTTCGTGATTGGTTCTTTCGTCTTTTTCCCCCATCTCATTCCACATCTACATCGGGAGAGGTGGCTCAGGGCATAAACTAACGTCACTATAGTGCCCCTGACCGGGAGGTCTGAGGTTCGAGTCCCGACGGTGGCAGGATTTTCGACACTAGCTAAATAGCTAGGTCGAATTCAGTCGTTGCCCAGAGGAGAATTCTAGCGGCCGGCTGCTCTGATAGGTAGGTTTCCGTGGTTTCTCCGATCAATACCAGACGAATGCCAAGCAGTATCCTAACAAACGAGACATGGACTGCGCGCGCTCTTTCCTGTCTCCTTCTTGTCCTATCCTCGTCCCTTATTTAAACTCACACATATATGCTATACTACAACATACGCCAGGAGGCCAGTTGGGAGCTTAGAGCTTGCCCCAGCTGGGTCGGTACCCCACTGGTTGGAGATACCTGGTTGGAGAAAACCCCACTAGCAGGCAGCTAGGTCGGCACCGAATCTCACCATCAAGATCTCCGCCACCTCTACCAGGATGATTGTTCCCAGGGGTGGGCACCTAGGTTCTTTAGCCTTATCTCCACCCACATATAGTGCAAGAACACCTTCAGGTTAGTATGTGGATCCTGCCAGAACGCAGATACCCCCTCGAAAATCTTCCATTTAATGCCTAGGTCGGGCCACCCTGTCAGCTCAGAGCTCCTAGCTTTCCAGGCCTGTACCAGAGTCGAATCAATGCGCCACTCCCAATGCGCCGGGACAACTCCCTTCTTTTTGCCCAGAGTATCGGGCCACTGCCACGACGAAGCCAAGTGCCCAACTGGGGGCTACCCGGGCCAAGGGCCAGGGAGCTTGGGGCCCCCGACCTGTCCCCTCACTGCATCCACATTAAAGCTATCGACGTGAGTGCCGCCGGAACCTAGGCAAACCTGATAGGGGGTTTCATACATCCTGTCTGGACTTTTATATGTGGATCTGAGATCCGACGCCAGCTGCACAGAGGATAGAGAACGAACGACGGCTGCCGAACCCCATGCCCAATCCCGCCAAAGGTCGGTGGAAAGCCACCTACCCACTGCCTCCACCTTAAAGCTATCGACGTGAGTGCCGTCGGAATCTAGGCAAACCTTATAGGGGGTTTCATACATCCCATCTCGACTTTAAATGTGGATTTGACATCCGACGCCAGTTGCACAGAGGATAGAGAACGAACGACGGCTGCCGAACCCCATGCCCAATCCCGCCAAAGGTCCGGTGGAAAGCCACCTACCCACTGCCTCCACCTTAAAGCTATCGACGTGAGTGCCGTCGGAATCTAGGCAAACCTTATAGGGGGTTTCATACATCCCATCTCGACTTTAAATGTGGATTTGACATCCGACGCCAGTTGCACAGAGGATAAAGAACGAACGACGGCTACCGAACCCCATGCCCAATCCCGCCAATGGTCGGTGAAAAGCCATCTACTCACTACCTCCATCTTGAAGCTAACGACATGAGTGCCGCCGTGAAACTCGAGATCCGAGTGGACACGAACCGTGACCCTCCACACGGGGGTATCTTCTGATCAGAAGTCATTGTTTTTTGCACGCTTTTCTGCAACATTTCATCCTGGTTTTGTGTAGCATCCTGTAGCTAACAACCTGCGTGTGTGTGCGCAGGTGCGAGACCGCCTGGCCGCAGCTCACGAGCAGCCGCTGGACGAGAGGATCCCCGCCCAAGACGTGTACGGGCGCACGTACTGCCGCTTCCCCGAGACGTGACAAGCGCTCATGAGTGTAGGTATCGCATTCATCCACTGGCGGTTTCTAAAGGGAGGAAAGTTCTCCTTGAAAATGTTCTTCTGAATGTAATCAACAAATAAAAAATTGTCTTCGATATTTGAGGTACAAAATGTATTACGTAAAATGTAATATTTTTGGCGGTTTCTAAAGGGAGGGAAGGGAGGAAAGTTCTCCTTGAAAATGTTCTTCTGAATGTAATCAACAAATAAAAAATTGTCTTCGATATTTGAGGTACAAAATGTATTACGTAAAATGTAATATTTTTGGCGGTTTCTAAAGGGAGGGAAGGGAGGAAAGTTCTTCTTGAAAATGTTCTTCTGAATGTAATCAACAAATAAAAATTGTCTTCGATATTTGAGGTACAAAATGTATTACGTAAAATGTAATATTTTTGGCGGTTTCTAAGGTGAGGAAAGGGAGGAAAGTTCTCCTTGAAAATGTTCTTCTGAATGTAATCAACAAATAAAAATTTTTCGATATTTGAGGTACAAAATATATTACGTAAAATGTAATACTTTTGGCGGTTTCTAAGGTGAGGAAAGGGAGGAAAGTTCTCCTTGAAAATGTTCTTCTGAATGTAATCAACAAATAAAAAATTGTCTTCGATATCTGAGGTACAAAATGTATTACGTACTCGTAAAATGTAATATTTTTGGCGGTTTCTAAAGGGAGGGAAGGGAGGAAAGTTCTCCTTGAAAATGTTCTTCTGAATGTAATCAACAAATAAAAAATTGTCTTCGATATTTGAGGTACAAAATGTATTACGTAAAATGTAATATTTTTGGCGGTTTTCTAAGGTGAGGAAAGGGAGGAAAGTTCTCCTTGAAAATGTTCTTCTGAATGTAATCAACAAATAAAAAATTGTCTTCGATATTTGAGGTACAAAATGTATTACGTAAAATGTAATATTTTTTGGCGGTTTCTAAAGGGAGGGAAGGGAGGAAAGTTCTCCTTGAAAATGTTCTTCTGAATGTAATCAACAAATAAAAAATTGTCTTCGATATTTGAGGTACAAAATGTATTACGTAAAATGTAATATTTTTGGCGGTTTCTAAAGGGAGGGAAGGGAGGAAAGTTCTCCTTGAAAATGTTCTTCTGAATGTAATCAACAAATAAAAAATTGTCTTCGATATTTGAGGTACAAAATATATTACGTAAAATGTAATATTTTTGGCGGTTTCTAAGGTGAGGAAAGGGAGGAAAGTTCTCCTTGAAAATGTTCTTCTGAATGTAATCAACAAATAAAAATTTTTCGATATTTGAGGTACAAAATGTATTACGTAAAATGTAATATTTTTGGCGGTTTTCTAAAGGGAGGGAAGGGAGGAAAGTTCTCCTTGAAAATGTTCTTCGGAATGTATTCAACAAATAAAAAATTGTCTTCAATATTTGAGGTACAAAATGTATTACGTAAAATGTAATATTTTTGGCGGTTTCTAAAGGGAGGGAAGGGAGGAAAGTTCTCCTTGAAAATGTTCTTCTGAATGTAATCAACAAATAAAAATTGTCTTCGATATTTGAGGTACAAAATGTATTACGTAAAATGTAATATTTTTGGCGGTTTCTAAAGGGAGGGAAGGGAGGAAAGTTCTCCTTGAAAATGTTCTTCTGAATGTAATCAACAAATAAAAAATTGTCTTCGATATTTGAGGTACAAAATGTATTACGTAAAATGTATTATTTTTGGCGGTTTCTAAAGGGAGGGAAGGGAGGAAAGTTCTCCTTGAAAATGTTCTTCTGAATGTAATCAACAAATAAAAAATTGTCTTCGATATTTGAAGTACAAAATGTATTACGTAAAATGTAATATTTTTGGCGGTTTCTAAAGGGAGGGAAGGGAGCAAAGTTCTCCTTGAAAATGTTCTTCTGAATGTAATCAACAAATAAAAATTTTTCGATATTTGAGGTACAAAATATATTACGTAAAATGTAATATTTTTGGCGGTTTCTAAGGTGAGGAAAGGGAGGAAAGTTCTCCTTGAAAATGTTCTTCTGAATGTAATCAACAAATAAAAATCTTTCGATATTTTGAGGTACAAAATTTATTACGTAAAATGTAATATTTTTGGCGGTTTCTAAGGTGAGGAAAGGGAGGAAAGTTCCCCTTGAAAATGTTCTTCTGAATGTAATCAACAAATAAAAAATTGTCTTCGATATTTGAGGTACAAAATGTGTTCTGTAAAATGTATTATTTTTTTAGTTGATAGCTACAAGAAATTTTACTTTGAGTTTTAAACTAAGCGAGCTGGTATGCGCCGCGTAAACGATTGAACACTGAGGAAAACTAGCAACGTTTCCTCCTCTTGTGTAGTAATTGCCCATAAGTCAAGCGCTCCTGCGGCCAGAAGTTTGATCGCTTCTAAAGGAGTCCTCTGGCTCCTTAAGACAAGCTCCGGCCTTAAACCGTCATCCACAGAGACATCTCTTTCATCATGTTAGCAAACATCGATGTTCAAAATACATTAAATACATGCAAAAAATACATCAAATACAAAAATGTGCCTTTAAGTAAAAAACTCATTTTAACGTATTTTAATGATAAAAGAAGTTACTTTCATCAGAAGATGGATAAAAGAACTTACTTATCATCAGAAATAATAAATTTTCTTATCTCACATTTCCTGTCTTTTTAGAAATACTGTCTAAATGAAGACAAATTAATTTAAAGTTTATATTTTAGACGTTTCTTCGAACTTTAGAATAAAAGCAAAAATCAGATACATGAATTTTATTTTAACTAAAGTATTTCAAGTATTTCTTTTTTGAAATACACATGTTTTACACATAAATATATCTCCAAAATACGTATCCAAAAACCTCAAAATACAGTATTTCAAATACAACATATATTTAATATACCTAATTCAAACACATGTGTTTAAAAATTGTCGAACCTTTTCACTCTTATTCCATCGCAAGTCGGGGCATGAAATCAGATTTGTTGTATTTATTTTAAAGTAAACTTCTTTCCTCCTCTTAAGAAACATGTCTGTCTGGTCTCTGACATTCATTCATGAGTGTATTTAACACTGGGCAGGTTCCCCTTCACCTCCCACGCCACGTGACACATCCCCTTCAACCGTCACAAACAAACTTGCTTCTACTGTCGTTTTAAAAGAAACGCTGTTTACCATATGCAAGACTTTACAAAGTAGGTTGTATTCATGCCAGCAAATTTGCATGTGGTTTTGTGACCATTCTCGCATTTTTAATTAAATGTTTTTCGCCTGACACGAACAAATTTTCAAACTCTTCAGAGAAGGCGAGCATCTAGACCAGTAGTTGCCAATGCTCTGTGACGTCACAGAAATCTGCTCTCTTGCTCGGAACCGACCGATCAAAGGTAGAGGCCGTCGCGGCGGCAAGCGCACAGTCTTCCAATCATGGTACGGAAGTGGGGTAAAGGTTCGCTTGGAAAATCGATAATAACGATTTTAACTGGTAATTATTGTTTAGAACGTTTCTTATTTAATAACAATATTATAGATTGTATAATAGAAAATACATTATTACTAGCGGCGTGTGGTGAAGGGCTTGGTTTGGGTAAGCAATAATATATACATATATATATATATATATATATATGTATTATATAATAATATAATATATATATATATTATTGCTTACCCAAACTAATATATATTTGTGTGTGTGTGTGTGTGTGTGTGTGTGTGTGTGTGTGTGTGTGTGTGTGTGTGGTGTGTGTGGTGTGTGGTGTGTGTATGTGTTTGTGTGGCCGGAAAGCCATCATTAGTTTCAAAAAGTTGGGTATTAAACTTCCTTACACAAGTTTTCGAAGTAGTAGTTAGAGTAATGCCTGGCGTTGGCTTTCCTGCCTTAATAAGGTTTTTTTTTATATATATATTTAAAGTTCCGCGAAACAAAACTCGTTAATAAATCTCAAATCACGCACGTGTGTCCGCCCTACGCCGCTGCCTGCAGTAGAAAGATCCATGTTCGTCCTCTTCCTGCCGAAACACTAGCGGACGCAATCTTACTGATTGCGTGCCCTAGGGTATAACTCACATGGTAGTTTCACTTAGGAGCCGTCCATGTCATTCCACTTCCATTCTTCTATTAAATAACATTTTTGGAAAAGACAGTTTCACATCTTAGGACAATAATATTTTATACAACTATATATAATGTAATGAATCAGTTCGTTTTGAAATAATAATAATAAATGTTAAGAAATAGGTAACGAATAGGTACCCGGTAGGGGTCACGTAAGAGAATTTTGACACCAGGCTTGATTATTATTGATGTACAGTTTTGCTTGAGAATGTTGTAAATCCTCGTGATTTTCAGTATCTTTTCCATAATCGTCAATCTGCAAATTCCTTTACTTATTCCATGACTGCGAGCTATGTGGATTCTCAGAATTTATTTTAATCTTTCTTCCCTAACAGAAAGAAAATTGACGGGTGTAGATGGTTTCCCTCTCATGTTGTTTTTGCCTGAAACACCGACAAAGGTCCACTGCTAAGGTTTCGGTACCGCTTGCCCCTCCTTCCCTCCCCATTCGCTCGCACCGCTTCTCCCAGTGCCTTATCTCGGAGGGGAAAGAGTGCTCCGACGTCATTCCTTGTCCAGTTGGCAATCACTGATCTAGACTCTAGAGGATCGATATGTTGGCATGGGAATTCGGGGTTCTACGGTTGAAACTTTTGGGAAAACACAATAATAATATATAAATTAGCTTAATAATATAATCACAGAAGTTGCACTTAATACCCGTTACATTTATGGTGTTCAAATCCACCTATACTTGTGATCCTTTGAAACTACAAATCAAAACAATGGCAAACAGCTACATCACATAACAAATGAATCTTATTATAGGCCTACAAGTAAAGAAGTTACACGTATTACAAGTCACAAATTAATATAATAGAAGTTTTCCCATTTTCGATTGTTTTTCAAGCATGGAATTTATTTTTTTTATTTCATAAAAAAGGCATTAAAAACTGTATATGACGTATGGGGAAAGAGATTATCTGCGCACATTTTCTTGAGGCCCAGAATTTTAAAAAAATATATCCAATTGATCTTCCTAATATTTGAATGTTGCAATGACGAAACAAAACACATTTTCTCTTCAAGCCTGTGAAAAGTATGTTCAATACTTTTTCTTGTTTCAATACTTGTTCAGGCAACAGTTTAAGTTTTCCATTTCTTGGAGTTTAATATCTAGAATTGTAGCAAAGTTGGCAATTTATTCGAAATATGAGTATTTGGGAACAAACACTTAACCTCAGTAACTGAAGTTGTTAAAGTGACGAGTTCTTAACAGTCTTCCACACATAAAAGATTTGCACAAACTGATTTCAACAATTTCTTTAGATAATACTTTGGCATGTATGTACAATCTAGACAAATTAGAAAATAAAATACTTTCCATTATAGAAAGTTAAAACAGCAGATGACATCTCTTTAGACAATGATAACAAACAAAGAAGCAATTTGGCCCCAATATTCACGTAAGCCAAGATTGCTTGTGCAAATACGATACGTACATGATACGTTTTCAAGCAGATCTGAGTGTGGAAAATAACAATATTTTCAATATTATTTAGCAAAAAGAAATTATCATTAAATTACTCTTATCTTTTTGCTTGCTTCAAGAGGAAGACAACATGGGACCAGAAATAATCTTCCAACTAACAAGTTAAAGTAAACACTCACCTGTGCCACACGTAGAGTTTCCTTAAAAATTCACGTTATGTCCTCCACGGCTCACTGTGCTGGTTCGTGCCCACGAGCCCAACTCCCGAATGCCGCGAGCTTTCCATCAAGGCACTAGTTCTCCGCGGCCGCGTGATAATCAACAGGGAATTCTGCCCAGTCGCACGCCTGAAATCTTTCACTTGGTCCCGCGTAAAGGCCGCTCCGCAATAGCCCGTGAGTGGAAACGGGAACGCGAACGGAAACGTAAAGAAAGTTTAAAGCACGAAGTCGTGGTTTAAAGACTGACATCTCGGGCATAAAGATGTATACATCTTCAGATTATGTCTCGGGCAGGCGTTCACAACACGACGGGAACTGAAGCTTGGCGGGAACGGGAACGGAAGGATAGTCAACATTTATCTTGGCCCAGGAACGGGAAGCCTCGTGACCAATGAGAGTACAGCAAATGGTGGCGAAGCTTTCCAACTAAACGAGCGTGCGGCTTGGGAGCGAAACTAAAAATTTCTTCTCGACCACGTTTTCTGTTTGTAGGATCCAATAACCTTGTTGACCGGTGTAATTGTTCAAGGTCACCCATTTCTTGAGTGTAGTACGAAAGTGATTCATTTGGAATACTTATTGCTTTGAGCGGTTTCATTCAGGATCTAGAGACCATGCTATCCATCAAATTTCAGCTTTGCTAGAAATCTGGTTAACACTAAAGGCAACGTCTACTAGGAGCGAGGATCGTTTCATTGCGTTCAGAGGACCGACCGAGAGAACGAACCCTTGCAGGACTCGTCACTCGATTTGAATGAAGCGCGCCACCACCCGTTTGAAACCCCATCTCGATCAGGTTTTTGTCCAGTTTCCCTGATCCATGGAGCACATGCTGAGATGGCCCCTTTTTTTGTTTCTGGACGTAAATGTAGCTTCAGTGTGCGCACGTTTTGTTAAGCACTCCTTTTGCTTGTAGTGATAAGAGTAGAACTGATGTTCGTTACTATTTTGTTAGCAATGCAGAAAAATGAAATCAGCAGTTCACTGTAACTGATTTTCTATAACTCCGGAACAAAAATTTTTCTAATTTCTATTTTTATAAAATAATAATTTTTCTTAATTCTTCTTCTAGTTTTTCAAATGTTGCTAATTTTGCTTTTTTTTTATTTTGGGCCACAAGAAAATGTGCGCATATAAACACTTCCCCATATGTAGTTTTTACTGCTTTTTTTTGAGCAAATAAATGAATATAACGGTAGACAGGCCCATGTTAACGCACTGGCCTGAAGGGCCTTGCTCTTGATAATTCTTAAAAAATTATTTAATACTAAATTTTTCAAATTATGAAATACAAAGATGAATAAAAAATGTATGATTAACTGTACAAAAAAAAACTGGTATAACAGTGTGATGTGTCGCGTGTATTTGGATAATATTTATAATCTGGAATGTTGCTGATTGCTGCAGGAATGTCACTCAGTGAAAAGTTAATTTTTTGAACAAAACTAGTCTTTAAAATTGCATGGGGGGGAGATTGGTGAAAATAAGAATAGGGGGGCCCCCAAATTAACATAGGCCAAAGGGCCCCCAAAGCTGTTAAAACGGCTCTGATGGTAAATGTTCTTCAAATTGTGATTAATGATGCTTCATGATCTAAGCAATAGTTTTCACAAACATGCTC
The DNA here is from genome assembly GCA_031308135.1 of Acheta domesticus. NCBI lineage: Eukaryota > Metazoa > Arthropoda > Insecta > Orthoptera > Gryllidae > Acheta > Acheta domesticus. Next base: position 15,062,666 of record JAHLJT010009436.1, read on the forward strand.
AATTGCTAGCTAGTTTCTCATCATTTCAAAATTTCTGGTCATTTTGATCAAGTCACCATCAGAGTCCATGTTAAAATTGCAAACTTTATAGTCTTTTTAATCAAAAACTAAACAGTGAAATCGATTCAAACCCTACAAGGACATAGAAGAATGTCCCGTCTTTTGATTAATGCTACAAAAAGAACATGTTAAATACATCCTTATTTCACTCTTGACCTACCTTCAACCTCGTGACTTGGTAGTAGGATTTGTATGAACCTAATTACATATTTATTTCAATACTTAAAATGAAACGTTGGTCATAAGTCATAAGAGGCTTTTTGAAACATATTTATTTACGCATATTTCCAGGTACAGTACATACATTTACATATTTAAGAAGGCCTTTTCTTACAGTAGTAACTTCAACTTTTTATTTATTTAATATTTTTCATAATCATTCAAAATTACCATCATATTTTTTAACTTTGAGATTTCTCGGGGTGGATCAGATTTAGTTGATATGGTTTCAACTTCACAAGATATTGCCAAATTGAAGATTGTAGACATTAAAAATTTTGGCTATTCTTCTGAGTGGATTTTTAGCCTAGAACATTGCAATTTAATGTTTGAACATTTAAAACTGCTTCACAACTCACTGCTTTATAATGGGGTTAACAGACACAAAAGATTAGGGCTCTTGATTTCAACTATGCAAAAATGTTCAGTTTGTTTTAATACAAGAAATGGTTAAATCTTTTGCTCTTTTATTAAAATTATGTTTATCTGACCATTCTATTTACACAACTTCAATGTTTGATTAATACTTATTTTCTCTAATTTTATTTTTATTCAATTTTTAGTCAATATGTACATAATAGGTACATTTTGTACCTTATAAATTGCAACCCCTGTCATGAGTATTAAACACTTCCTTTTAGAATTGTTAGCGACATCACTACAATTATTATAGATATGAACCCCTCCTCTGACTGAACACGTCGTTAAGTGTGAATGTACTGGCAAACTGCAGAACTTTTTGCCTTTGCTGCTATTTATGGTATAACTTTTTGGTCTCCTGTTTAAATTGCCATACTTTTTTATTATTGCCAAACATCAATAATTATTTGTTAGATCATTTCTCAGACAAGCTTATATTATTTATAATTGAAACTGAAGACAACCCATTTTTAATATACCTATTCTTGAAATTCATAAAGTATTTGACATCTAAAATGACGTCTAAAATGACATCTAAATGAAATGCAAATATTTTAAGTGTCCCCATTATTTTTCTTCAATAGCCTATATATGCTTTTCATGGCATGCATTTTATTTATTATGAAATGCAGTGAACAATAGTGACAAAATGTAAGATAGAAAACAGCACAACTTTAAAATTACTGAAAATTAAAAACAAAAGAAAAACTTCGTTCATTACGAGTTAGTCAATTAGTATATTTCATTTGGAATACCACTCTCACTTCAAAATTTCTTTACACAAACATCTTGGAGATGGTGAAAAAACTCAATTCTGATAAATACTTCGTATTTTATAAATTGTTTCAGTAAAACAATCAAAGAAGGCTAAACTCTTCTTCATTTTGGAAAGTTTAGTAAATTGCTCCTTTTCTTATTACTATTTAAAAGCAGCGTAGCTCTGAAGAAAGACAGGTCAGCCCCAACCACACACACATGGCACTTTCTGGTGAGCCAAGAGAAAATATTTAAAGAGACAAATGCCACAGATAATGAGCAATCAAGTTGTTCTTTACAAAACATGGACCTTTTGAGGTAGTTTGGGTAGTAATATCTAAAACACAAAATTATATTAAATTGATGATTTGAAACACTAAATATTAAATTGAAGTTCCGCAATTTAATTCATAGAAGCATTGCACTGAAAGCCTTCCCAATAATTATGCTGTACAAGGATTTTTATCCCCAATTTTATTTCTACACATACTAAGTAATTACTTACTTGTTTGTGAACAAAATATTTTTTGACATAAATTAACAATGTAAGAAAAAGGAAAAATCATTGACACAATAATGACAAAGGTGCAAAACCGTACTTCCTTCCTTACACTTCAGAAATTTTTATAAAGGCAATCATGCTTTCTGTCATGCCTCTAAGAACGAATAAGAAATTATAATCACTTAAATCTACAACTTATTTATCTAACACATTTTAACTCTGTTTCAGATGGATGACGCTGAAGAACTATAACATAATATCAAATTGTGACATACGTCATGGAAGACATTGCAACTCCAACTTGAAGGGCATATTAAGTATTCACATATTGTACAAAACACATCTGCAGATTACCATTTAACAGGCCTTCCACTGCCAAGTTTCACCATGAGGCCAAGCACTGAGAAGAAAAGGAAAATATAACAAATATATACATAAAATATTATACTACATGGTTAGGTACTAAATGTTTCCCAAGTTGTTGTACAGTAAATTTACTAGTAAACCTATCACAATAAATGCAAATAAAGACACCTAATTGTCATATTTATTATTTAAGTATCCATAAAACAGTGAAATTACAAAACACTGAAGATGTTATACCTCTGGGCTTCTGTTAAACTTTTCTTGTATTATACTAACAAGGGACTTACATCTGATGGGAATAAAATAAGATGATGGAAGCAGATTTAAATTACAGGACACAAAAAATGTTGGCCCTGGGAGCAAGTTAAATACTGTGTACACTAAAATTTTATTTTAAAAAATGGATGAAATCAACAGTCATGCTGTCACTGTATTTTATCCTCAAAATATGAAATTTGGAAAGAAGAAAGTTTTAAAACTTTATCAAAACTCAATTGTTAACATGTTTCTAATTTTCTGACCTTTAAAAAAATATGATCAAATATACCCATTACAAAACAGAATTCACTGATGAGAAGAGAAAGCTGCTATGAATGTTGATAACAACAACCATTGTGAACAACCATTGTTATAACGATAACCATTGTGAACATCATGTGTTTATTTATGCCCTGCATTCATGGTAGGCTTCTGGCACTCTGTATAAAATGGAGACTAGTGTTAATTTGCAAAATGAAATTTATCTTGAGCATAATTAAATATTTTACTTCTAGTTATTAAAATATTATAATTCCAGTTCCAATATTTTTTCCAGGAATTAACTGCAAATTTAAATCCAATAGATTTGATGGTAGTAGAGAGTTGTTTTTTTCATAAACAGATGTTATTTTTACTTTTAAAGAAGAACCACCTACTTCATTAAGAGTCTATCACTACAATGGCAGCAGTGATAGCAACATATTTATACAATACAGGGGAAAACTTGATTTAGATGTGAGTGAGATATTTTGAAATTGAAATTAAACTAATTAATATAGGAGCAAATTACAATTTAATTAAATCTTTTTCATAGAATAACTTCTTTTTTTTACTTTAACATGACAAATGAAAGAGGAAATCTTTTTCAACTACAGAGAATTTCATATTAATTTCAAATCTCATTAATTTTGTGAAGTTTTCATACATTTCAACAATAAAATTTATGATTCTTAAATATCTTACATTTCTGAGGTCAAAATTTCATGTTGCTTAACAATTTTGTATTATTTTAAGTAAATATGGTTCTACCAACCTATTCAAACCAAGTGAGATTCTCTTGTAGAAAGGATAAAAAGCACCAACAGTTTAGTACAGTAGGTATCAATCAACTTTACTAAAAAACAGAAATTACTCTCTTGAATATTGGAGTACCTGAACAAGACATTACATGTTTTTGAAATTATAAAATATTTTCTAAATATACCTTTCATAAAACCTGGTTCAAAACAAGCCTAAGACTTCATGATATTTCAATTTGATTAGTCATTTTTATTCTTGATACAATAAGTACTACGTTCAGGTACAGCCAAGCACAAATTTAGTCACTATTCCTAAGAGAGATATCTCAACTTAACCCCTTCCCTTCCAGAAAACTAGTACTACAAAAGCACATGCTTTCTTGTATTACTTGAAATTGTTATGCAACTTCTAACCTAATACATCACACTTCTCTTGAAAAACTCTCTCTAACTGCAGATTTTAAAAAATGCATACCATAACTATTTTTAGAAAATGAATGTTTCAATGAAAACGATACCTGGGTCAAAGAATACAGTATACTGTCATTCTATTACAATAATTACAAGACTTTTTAAGAAAAATTTGATAACATATTTGCGAAAATCTTGTCTATTTATTTTGGAAAATTGTCATGACTGAACTCCAAAGTATGCAAAATCAACAAGTATATTAAAAAAATTACCTGGTATGATAATGAAAAATAGATTTCTTCAATAACGATACACGAAAAGTTCAAAAAATTTAGAAGTTTTCCAATGCATTGAGCAAGAGCATTTTCCTCTATTCAGACAAAACATTTAATGAAAAAATCTGGAGTAATTTTTGAAGAAATATTTATGTCCTTTAGGCTTCATGAGAAGTACCAACACAAATTAGATATGTTTGAAACTTGCAGGATCCTGTTCAGCAAAATTGATCAAGGAAAATCAATTTTGAGGAAAAACCTGTAAGATGGTTGTGTTGTTCACAGACAGAAGACAAAAAAGGAAGGAGAGAAAAAAAGATTAGTTTTTCAGTATTGGACGCCCCCAAAAAGTGTATTTCCATCATAATCTCTGCATCAATTTTTTTTCTTTCTTCACTTTCTTGATGTTGCATACACAAGAAAGTAAACAATTTTATAGTTGAATAATGGAGCAGCATAATACTAAGCATCATTAACTAAAAAAGCTAAAACACACAGTAGCTTACTTCCTACATGATCAGCCTCTATGTTATTTCCAAAACTGCTCCATCACCATCACTTAGTTTTCCTTCTAGATTCACAATCGCAGCACCACCTTTACCTCTTCTGGCAGTTCATTAACCAATCCATAATGTTTTCAAATCGCAGCACCACCTTTACCTCTTCTGGCAGTTCATTAACCAATCCATAATGTTTTCAAACTTTATGTATGAAACTCTTGAAGATTGGGTACAAACAATATTCTGGCAACTGGTTTTCTAGTCATAGATATCGAACAATGTTTCAATACCTCAGGAAAATTCAAACAAATTTATATTCTAGGAATTTTGCAAAGACACCTTAAGGTGAAAAATTACTCTATGATTAAGGTAGGTATAGTGGTTGAAAACATTTATCTTAAGAATTTGTTGCTCAAAACTTACTAAATATACATAAAAGCAAAATGATCCAGGAAAAAATACAATAGAGATTAGAATCTGAATTAGTGAATAAAACTAGAATTCAAAATACCAAACAACTCAACTAAGAAATCCTTTGTAATGAAATTAAGTTTAATTCATTACGTATACACGAAGAGCATGAGAAATGCTTTACTTCACATAAATATTAAAACATTGATAATAAAAATGGCAAAGTTAGTAGAGTATTTGATTCATGCCCCTAAATGCAAGCATGGTACCTGAAGAAAATATTTTACATCCTAAGTGTCTATAAAAAATTCCTTTCCAATAAGGATCTAGTATTTGCCCTTCATTATATAACTGTTTCCAGGCATTTCAGACTAAATTCACTGAGTCATACACAGAATAAATACGAAATTTCAAAAATGTAATAAGAAGCAGATACATAACGAGATCCACTGATAAACAAAACTAGTGGGGGCTACAACAGCATAATATTTTTCACATTATTAGTAAGTTACGTAACTTTAAAACGAACTTGAGCCTACATTCACGTAATTTTTGAAATATTAAAAGTAAACATCAAAATAACATTTATATGATGTTATTCAATGCATTTAGCTCTATCCACTCAAACTTTTAAGACAAAATTTGGAGCAGTTTTTGAGAAAATCCTGTTTTTAAAATTGACTTTAATTCAAGCATAATAATGCAAAAACTACTCATATTTTGAAAACTTTGTTCATCACCTTACTGAAAGATCTATTTTTGAGAACAGATTTCATTGAAGAAAAAAAAATCTGTATCTTCAATAGTGTAGATTGTAAGAACTAAGAAGACAGTGAAAAAATTAAACTTTTGCAATTTTCAAAAATTTAAGAGAATTCCACAAAAACCATCCTGGGCCATTTTTTAGGTGTTCCTTACTCTAAGACTACACAAAGAAAAAATATTGAGCTATCTTTGAGTTGAGGCTTCATGTTGGCTACAAGATGTTTTACCGTATAACTACTTTTTGGTATCAAGGACCCACAAAACAATGGAGTCTGACAACTCAGCATGAGAGAAAGTAATTTACTACTTTAAGGTACAAAAATTATAAACTTTTTTTTGGTATCAGGGCCCTACAATCAGTTATTTGCAATAGCAACACACATATTTCCCTAAACTACGTAAGAAATGCACACATAAGTAATAATTTCACAAGGTTGTAATAATGGATGATAATAATTTGTTGCATTATAGAGTATGAAAAAAGAAAAGCTGGAATAAAGAAAAGTGGACACAGATTTTTATTTATTTATTTAATGGAGAGAAAGAAAAGAAAAAAAAAAGTTAAAAACTGTGTGTGATGTTCTATGGGGAAAAGTGTATTCTGCACATATTTTCTTAAATTCTGGGAGTTTTACTCTAAGCTGTATACACATTGAATCAAGAATGCAGGAGGAAACAAGTGTTTTTTGCAGAAACTGGTAAGAAAATATTACCTCCTGAGTAATAAAAAATTATCTGCAATGGAAAATTTAGTCTATTATCCCTCATCACGCCCTTCATGAAGAAATCAACTTTCTGCCATGAGAACATAAACGTTTTTAATAACTATATTACTCAGTTAACTCTAGGAAATGAGCATAGATAGCTAAGTTACTTTTGTGGAACTTTTGAAGCCATGCTTCGAAGAACGCACAAGAAAAGATATGGTGCCATTATTATAATAACGCAACTACAAGAAAAACATTTTTAATAAATTCAAGAGAAAAAATTATAGCACATCCTACAGAATCAATTCAAGTAATTTATTATTAGCAATACTATTTAAAATAATTTGCACTGTGCCAAGTTGCAAACTCCTTCTGAATCAAGTTTCAACAAAACAATCAAACTAAATGAAACATCAGGCAAATAAACAGGTGGTCATTCTCCCTGATTGAAAAGAACCAAACCAAAAATTAAACATATGAAAACTTGTAAAAGATTTAAATTTAATAGTGGCATCAATTAATAAATTTAACTACATTACTAAAAACTAATGAATACACAAAGATAAGCCAAAAAAAATTAGAGAAAAAATAATATTCTGAAATGATACTGGTTGTAAAACTGATCATAAATTCCAGAATGTTTCCAAAAAATTTTTTGATCTTTCAAAGAAATTATTATAATCCAATATTTACATGAAAAGTAAATATGTGTAAGTGACGGAAGCAAGACTTCATATTTTTCTATATCCAGTCAAACAACTGTTCCTGGGAATAAGAATGACACAAGAAGTCTACTATCCATACTTCAAAACTTGCAGTGCAAGTCAGACATTCAATAGGCAACTTCACGATTGTTTATTAATGCTTTCACACATAGGACAACTTAAGTAAGAATATTATAGTCAATCCCCAGATACAAAGTAATAATACTCTTTTCACCATCCTGACAATTCTGCAGCAGCACCTAGAACTTAAAATGTTTACAGGTACTAGAAGTATTAAAAGCATGTTAAACCAAACAGCGTGAGTAATTGTTCTGTATTTTGATACTGAAAGTAACATGAAAACTTATTAACATGTCAATTTCCAATTTACAATAAATCCTAAATTAATTCCTATTTGGCTAAAAACAATTACCTAGGATATATCACTGCAAAGCTACTGTAGCATTTTACTTTGTTTTTCAATATTTAATGAACATGATGCACCTACACACACACATTAACAGTAGAATATACAAAGTTTGCAACATGTATATTGTGTGATGCTTTAAATTTCAACTACAGTTTGACTTAATGCATATGCACATCTCTTCATAAATGCCAATTATGTTATCACATACATTGAATTCCTTCACAGAAACAATGAAAATGAAGAAAACATAAATGGTAAAGCAGGGTAAGACCAAGACAAGAAAATAGAAAACATACTTTTATTTTTGAGTTCAAAAGAATGTCTAAACAATTAAGAAAAGGACATCGGAACCAAATGTTGAATATAAAATATGCATTAAATAACCCAAGATGCGTTTTCTATAGATTTCCAATATCAGTTACAATTTTATTCATTAATAAGTAAAGAAACACGTCATAACGTCAAGCAAACAGCTCAAAAGCATTTTACAAGAATTTGAAATTCTAGAAAAGAATATCTTACAAAAAGAAAGTGGAAGAGAGGGGCAGGACAATCCATCAAAAGAACACATATCTCCTTTGCACTTTTAAAATTTATACCTGCAACGTAAGGTATCAATACATTTCCAAACATCCAGCTTGTTCTCATTATTAAAGGATGACACCTTACATTCATGTTCTGAATACTACTTAATACTACAGCACAATATCAAGTCTCAAGGCTGCTACTCAAGAATTAAACAAATCAAAACTCCTGAGAAATATCATTTACTTCACTAACCAATGTTTACACATTTATCACAAGGATGAACTAAATAGGTTTTTGTGACGATGATCCTAACATAGATGTCAATATTTCGCAACATGCAACTCGAAATATTTAATATATTCTTTTCCAAACATAATAAACGCAAAAAAAAAAGTACAAACATATACAAATTATGTAAAACAGGGTAACACCTCATGAAGTACAGTAAACCTTATCACAATGAAAACAGGTGCACTGAACAAGATGTTAATTACTACAGCACCATACACTAAAAAATATTTGATTATTAGAATCCACATATTTGAATATTAAGTTGGCTGTCCGGGTGACGCCGCGTCCATGGCAAAGGTGCCGACGTTTCGGTCGCCATTCTGCGACCTTCCTCAGGGCATTACGCCCTGAGGAAGGTCGCAGAATGGCGACCGAAACGCCCTGAGGAAGGCATTACGCCCTGAGGAAGGTCGCAGAATGGCGACCGAAACGTCGGCACCTTTGCCATGGACGCGGCGTCACCCGGACAGCCAACTTAATATTGACTCCGGCCGCGGAAGCCTACGCTCTCACATATTTGAAGTTTCGAGCCAAGAACATAGCATATATCTGTAGCACATCAAAGAATTTAAGAATGATATAAACTTATAACAGGTGCAATATCATATAACCCAATAATACAATACAAACATAATTCCACTTATTTATTTGATTTACAAAATTAAGGATACATTTTTGGTAACAGTGTCTTAGAGGAAGACACTATTTTATGAAATGGACTGTACATGCTTTTAGAACACATCACATGAGCCAATGATGCAAATTGTTTTAACCTCGGTAGAGTTCAATGAATTAATACCAATTTCTTAAAACATATATTTATATTTTAACAGGCTTATAAGTATTGACGAACATCTCATAATGATCTAAAATTGTCTGTTGTTTCTATAGGGTTGTTATAACAGGTAGCTCATGATGATTCTTACCACAAGAGGAAATGTAAAACAGCCTGCATAAATCAAATCTGAAAGAGAACATTACAAATTAATGTAGCTTCAAATTCCACATGCTTCAAAATTTGCTTTCTCTAACAATATTATTAAAAAAGAAAACTCACAGCATCAACAGGATCCCCTTCCCCTTCGTCACTGACTTCATCACCAAATTCAATGTCCTCGTCTAATCCTTCCTCAACGAATGTAACCATATCATTGATGCGTACTGCAAAAAATGCAATAGTGTTAATTAGCGTTAATGTTAACAATTAATATTCAAATTTCCCAGGCAATACGAAGGCAATATTTTAATAATTGACAACTACCTCATGGATTTAACTTTTATCAACTTACCTGTTTCAGGGAATTCTCCATATGTTTTCAAGTTTCTAGCTTCATCAGGAGTGTATTTTAAAATAACATCTGCCTTAGCATCCTGATAATCTCTCAAACCAATGAGGATAATGTCTCCCTGATTTATCCACACCTTTCAATGCAGAAATATGAATAAAAGATAAAAAATGGCAACAACTTGACAAAGAAATTAGGCAATCAATAAAAGCACTTAATACCTTCTTTCTTAATTTTCCTCTAATGTGACAAAGTCTTTTCACCCCATCAAAACACATGGCTTCAAGTCGCCCATTTCCAAGCATTTTTGTAACTTGTGCATATTCTGAAACATAATAATTGGGCAATGTTCACGAACCCGAAACTAGAACAAACGCTTTTATCATGTTGAAACACTGTCTTAAACATTTCAAGGCAAACCACAATTCAATTTCACCTTGGCCATCTTCCTTAAATACCAATTCTCTTTTCTCAGTTTCATTTTCATTCTTTCCTCTTCTCCGGTTTTTACCTCCCTTTCCTGAAACAAAACGATTAGTAAAATATCTTGTTTGCAATTTCAAAACAACAGCTATTTGTGGATCATGACAGACGTAGTCTGACACAAGGACAATTTTACTCCGTAGGTACACAAGAATTATTCAGGGGCCCATAGGTTTTTATATTGAATGGATATAACTATGGTTTCATTCAAATTTACTTGCAATTCAACAGCAGATACACGCATGTTAAAATTCTTCAATATACACGAAGGTGAAATGGCTGACATGCGGGTTCCCAGCATATGACTTGCATACACTTATATACATATGCTTGATCTACGGTAAAGACAGATTTCCCCACTTACCTTTATTCTTCGGCATTTTGTTTCAGCAAAGGTACTTCCACAAGAATTTAACCAGGTATAGCTGTTTGGGCACGAAATCTGAAAGAAAATTTCTGTAGCATACCAAACCGTGAACGGACGTTCAGGAAGTAATTCGCAGCAACATCTCTTTTATAATAAAAGTAAAGAAAGAGGAAATAGTGATGATAAATAGTTCATAGTGAATTAATTTTTTAATCACATTTATCACTAGAAAAAGTTATTGGTAATTTCACGCTGAAAATGTTTACAGTACTTCGCACGACTTTGTTTGCACTCGCGACACTGCATCAGCTGCGAGCACGCTCCAAGTAGGCTCCAAGCGCGGACTTTCTGAGCGCGGGTATATGATGTTAAAAATTGTGGATGGCGATCATAGAACAACACCCATGTGCCCTCATGACGCGCTAGCCCAATCTTAAAACTTTTAAAAGCAAGTTGTTTATTGATCATTCTCAAACTAATGAATAAGTGGTGAACAAATAATAATTAAAAAACGCAGCGTAGGGAACGTTTTCAATTTGCTGCTGTTGCGTAGAATAATTCATTTATAAAACCATGGCAAAGTTAATCACATAATACACGTTATTTACTTTTCCAATTCAAAGCTGCCCATTTCACAAATTGTTCAAATAATGAAATAACATTTCTAATTCGTATCAGCTAATTATTTGTCCTTCATTGAATACAATAATACAATTAATAAATGAAATCAGAGAGCATTTGTCAAAAAATACAATTCAAAGTAACTTGTGGCTAAGAATTTTGTGTTCGTAAGAATTACACATTTTAGTCTCTGAAAATTATTTTTATTTGGTCACCTTCATTTTCAAAGTGTTTCTTTTCAAGATGGGATTAATTACAAAATAAGTACCATCCAACATGCAGAAAATATTATCCACACATCCAAATAACTATATTCACAATGCATAAACATTAACTTTCTTATTTTCAAGCTTACAATTCAAAATATTTTATTTCAAAAATGCTTATGGAAAGGGGATTCCCAAATGGAATTGGCACCACTGAAAGACTTTCTGGATCTCCCCCTAATTTCCAAGGATATCAATGAAAAAGCAGCATTTATTTTTATGAGTGGAAGGATAAGAGGATGGATGGATGGATTACAAAGGATTATACAACTAAACAAAATATGGAATAATTAGAATGTATATATAGTCTCTATTTTTCATACCAGTTCCTTTCAATTACATACTGTCATCAGCATTTACATAAAATCTACTCTTACAGACAATTCTTATTTAATAAACATTCAAACAGTTAAAGAGATGATCCTTTGAGATCCAGCTCAGATAATCTCTCCATAATTTCTAAAAGAAGACAAGTTAAAAATAACATTTCTGATAATTGGAAGTACAATGAAATTTATACATAAAAATAAATGTGTCACAAAATTAAAACAAATTTAAACTACATCACACATGACATACATTAAAAACAATAAACACTGTCACACAAAAAATCTACATTTCCATACCTCTCTGATTTAAGATATTTAAAAGGAAATATCGATAAAGGCAAATATCTAAGCACTATGAAAGTACAATGTAATATAAAAGTATCAGTTTTAACAAAAATAAGTGTATTTGAAAACAATAAATAAATATAAAATATACAGAGTTAAAATAATAACTCAAAACATTTTTCCTCTCAACTTAGCTTTATCCTCTTCATTTTTCTGTTTCCTAAGTTCCTCAAGAGCTTTCATTTCTTTTTTTATCACAGCATTTAAAGAAGGATTAAGTTTCAATGCTTCATCAAAGTCATCTTGTGCTTCTTTTGGGTTCCATGCCCCAACATGAGCTTTGGCTCTTCTAAAAAGGGCCTTCACATTTCCTAAAATGCATTGAATTGAAAAATTACATATTAATCCAGCAATTAAGCTTAAATTTAGTGTCAATTCTAGAATAAGTACACAAAAGAAGTGTTATTATCAAACGATTCGAAAAAAAAGGAAAATAGAGAGAAGTGAATTTCAGTCAGCTTCAATATTAGTGGATGAGAGTCATGATTTTTAATTTAAAGGAAAGAGAACATATATATGTGTACTAAATGATAACCGATTTATGTACTAACTTGTTAAATTTTTTAACTTAAAATTTGCATTAGTAGTACCATATATTACTTGAGAAATGAAAGAAAAAATGGAAAATGAATAACTTAATACTAGAAAAAAGGCAATAAAATCCCAATCAATAAATCTCATTATTACACTTATTAATGTGCAAAATGAAAGGAACTTCTGGTTCTTAATTTCCACATCCATTAGAGCACCATTTTAAACCAATTTTTGGAAATTTCTTTATGAAAAAAAACATATGCACACTTACCTGGATCACTCTTAAGAACAGTATTACAGTGCTCAATTACAGCATAATAGTCTTTTTCGAGAAGTTTACATTGAGAAAAATTTAACAAAAGAGGTACTTTCATCTGATCCAATGCTTTCCACTCCTCATCACCAGGTTTTTCACTACAAAAAATAAAGTGCAAATTTGAAAGCCAATTAGTAAGAATAAATAATAATAATAATAATTTATTAAGTCATATATACAATTACAATCGTGTATGACGAGCCAAAGTGATGTTTTGGGTGGAGAGAGTGAAGTTACTTTACGGTCCAGAAAGCAAAACAAGGGGCTATCTCAGCATTTGCTCAAAGGACCAGGGAAACTGGACAAAAACCTGATCGAGATGGAGTCATTACCCTAGGAATTATCCTACTACAATAGGTCAATAGCCTACTACAATACTTGTTACAGCTAGATTAAGATATTACACAGTATATATTTATTTTTAATAACAAAATAATTTAACATTTCCAGATTGTAATGTTTAAAGTAAAAGTGAAATTCACTTGTTTATGTAATTTTACTGCTACTACTTATAATAACAATCACAATTATAATACTACTACTAATAATAATAACAACATATATTGAATGATCACAGGTGTTGCCACTGCCAACAATGTTATTCATTCCAAGAGCAGCCCTCGAAAGTATATGAATGAAAGTATGAATGGATAACAAAAGGAATCAAAACATAATGTGACAGAAAACGAAACATGCACGTTCACTTGAAAAATGCAATGTCATTTTACAATTACTAATGAATAAACTTTAGAACTTTATAATTTTTATGGGAGAGAGAAAAATATATATTTAATAAATTGACATGATGAACTATCGACACCATCTCTGTTAATTCATTCAAGTGTCTGTTATTGTATTAATGATCCTGTAATCTCATTCACTATTCATTTGAAAACAGAACTGTTATTTTTTGATAAAGTTCATCAACAGACCCCTCTTCCCCCCATTTCCATCTGCTTTATCATTCAAGACTTGCGTTTTGTTAAAAATTTAAAGTGCAATGATCTTAATTTTGGGTGAAACTGATTTCTAACAACAATACCAAAATTATCTAGAAAATCCAAAGAAGTAAAGCAAAAGTACAATAATTTCTAGAATACTCATATTTATTAGATTTCAAACTAACATTACACTATTAGAAAACCATCTAGTTCTTTGCACAACTTTATAATATTGGTGGTATTGAACACCTATAGTGCGATTTTTCTAACTCTGCCCCTCAAGCCCCTATGGCCACCATAGGATATCACATAGCATTTCGCGTCTTTCTCTCTCGTGCTGCTGGAAGTCGCATGATCGCAAGCACTGCTTGATACGGACACGATCATTCGATATCTGACGGCACGTTTGAAAAAGTCACAAAATACCATGACTTATTCCATCGTGAAGACAGGCCTTGAGGGGCAAAGTTAGAAAAATCGTACTATACATTCATGTCATCAGTTCAAGAAACAAATACAATGTCTCCTCTTTTTCATCTACCTTTGCTGACTATAAACTATACATGAAAATTCAAAATAATAGGTCATAAAGTTGCATTTTCACCTTGATCAAACATGTAATTTGCTTGAAAATTATTTTGAAGTAGTTTAGTACACATTCAACTTAGCCACAGAATTGAAAAAGGTTTCCAAAAATCTAACATTGATTAGTATCTTGTGCACCAACTCTTCATGCCTCTCTCTTAAAACCACTCAGAAAAATGTGTTACAGCTTAGTTAATTACAAATTAGTTACAGCTCCAACAATTGATATGACATGATGGAATTTAATGCAAAACACAACTGACTGAGTCACAAAAGAGGTTCTCGAATACGTCACAAACATTGTAACAAATCTTAATTCTAGTTCTGCTCTCACATTATTGCTTTTGTACAACTTTTGAAATTTGAATCTATTGACATTTCTTTCATTTTTCATGAGCATAAAGCAATTTATTTGTCGCAACCCCATGGGCTAAGAAATTAACTTTTGTTTGAGGCAAAAAGTTAATACAAACCTCAACATCAATTGCTCTAACATTCCAATAGCTTGTGCGTATTTGGAAGCCGCAGCAGCATAGTTCTTGTCCCTATATAAGGCATTACCCTGTTCGCGAAGTAATGGTACAGCACTCAACTTTTCTTCTTCACTCATTTGCCAAGATTCTTTTTCATATTCTTCAGGTGATATAACACTTACAAGTTCTGAAAAGTAATTTCAATTTGTACATATTACCACCATTCATAAAAAAATTTAATTTCTATACCAAGAAAACTACATTCCAATACCTATAATAAATTCCAAGTCACAGGGGTCTTTAATTAATTTATTTAAATCCGCATAGCCAATGCCTTCATTCTGCAAGGTCAGTCCACAACAATGATGCTGACGCTGATTTTCAGGTTTTCCTACATCACGCAATGTTTTAGAAACAAATGGGTATCCTGATACAAGCTGAAAGAAAAAAAATTGAACCAACTCATCAATATAATAATATCATGTCCTGAAGTTTTACACACATCAACAGCAAAAAATTTTTCGATAAAACTCAACTTAATTTAAGAGCATAAAGTCCAAAAAGAGAGAGGGAGCTAATCCACAAAATTCAAAATATCGATTTCTGAACATATTAGACAACAAACACTTTGAATATGTCAATAAAACGATGTTTTGAATTTTGTGGGTTAGCTCCCTCTCTCAGTGGATGCCGCAATTTATAAAAATATTTTCCATTTTCAAAATTAATTTTTTTCTGCAAAAACATCAAAACTATTAACAGAAAAGTTGATTTTCTATACCACGAAAATAAATTCTAATACCTATAATAAATTCCATGTGACAAGGCTCTTTAATTTATTGACTTAAGCCTGTTTAGCCAATGCCTTCATTTTGCAAGGTCAATTCACAACAAAGATGCTGACACTAATTTTCAGGTTTTCCTACATCATGCCATGTTTCAGAAACAAATGGGAACCCTGATAATTAAATATATAGTTTACTTACTCTATTCCATACATTTCTACACAATATTAGCAGCATCCAGATTCATGTAATTTAAAAGTAAGATAATTGGCAGCAGTATTATTAGGAATTTTAATTAGTTAACAAAAATATCATTTTAGAAGTGCCTCGCTTACTTATATGTTATTTGCACCAAAATTTACAAAAGTTTGCATAGAAAAAGCTACACTTAATGTTTGCAACAATAAACACAGTATACTAAAATAAAAAAAACTTTCAATGGATCATGTAATAAAAAACTCTACACCACAACCATTAATTATAATCTTTAAAACATTTACAATTTCAGTAAAATTATCTAATGTCAAATTTCAATTATATTAGATTATTTATTTCATCCAACTGGTCATAACACACGACACGGGACAATAACATACACACCATGCAAGAATTTAAGACATTATAATATAGCAGGGGACATGGCATATGAAAGTGATACATAAAAAAATGTAAACAAACTTAAAATTTAATTTTAAACAATGCTACACATTGCATTGCATCACATCAAAACTATAAACCAATCACACAAAAATCTACATTATAATATCTTCTCTGAATCAGATATTGAAAATTCAAATACAAGGAAAATATGCCTATTTCTAAGCATTCCTTCTTGTATGCAAATATTAATAGTTAAAAGCACACAAGTCAAAAAGTATTATGGAGAAAAAGAAAAAAATAGTAATTAAAAACATGATACAGTCTAATTTTTCATAGTATACTTTTTCCACACAACTTAACATTTACAGCAAATTTTCAAATTTTGGTTTGGATAACAAAGACTGCAAAACATTTACACATATTTATTAATGTATTATTTAAAAAAAATGTTTATGATTGAAATTAATTAATGAGCTTTACTTATAATTCTGATTTTTTTCATAGTCACAAGAAAGTTAATTTCGTATAATAGTAGTTCTGGTATTTTGTTTCTCATAATAGCAACATTAACTTATTATCTCTTTTCATAAGCCATCTGTAAAGGTATTTTCTTTACATAAGAACGTACTAAATATGCTTACGCTTTTATCTACTTTGAATTTTGCCACCTCTTTCACAGCCATCATTTGAACAATATTTTCCCATACTTCAAATCTGAATTTCTTGCCTAACACAAGTTCCATTGGTTTTCCCATTTTACGACTGTCATCAATGACAGTTCCATTGTCATCACATGCTCTGGTTTGAAAATGGAAATACACCTAGAAAAAAATAATAATCACTGAATTAACATTTTGATTTTAAACTGTATTTTGAGTCAATAACATACGAAGAGAAAGCATAACACATTTAAAAGAGTTATTCTCTAATTTATATATAGGTTTTGAGGAGTGAATTTATCATTTACTTTTGTTCCCTTGGAAAATTCTGCATTTTTGGTTCCTGCATTAAGCACCGTTTTCGTAATTAAAGGGTTAGGCGCTTTATAATCCATTTTCCCCACGAAACAATGGGACTCCTGATATCATTTCCAACTGAAATAAAAAAGAATTAATAAAGAACACAATTACTAATAGTGAAGTTTATTAAAACATACATATGCATGGATGATAATGTTATCGTTTCGCGAACAAGTTATCATGAGCAATCTCACTTTCAGTGTTTTCAGTAACTTTCTTATCAGTTGCAACGGTACCTCTCCTATATCTTCTCGACTTGTTTTTCATGTAAACTCGAACATAACCATATTACTTATATCTTCATTTGTGCGAAGCACTTTCTCCTAGTGCTACAGGCAGTACAGGCATATTACAGGCAGTTCTTCATTCTATTATCATTCTGTATTGCACTCATAGAGCTGTGGATTACTGACCGTGAATTCTGATCATCAAATGCTCTACGAATACGAACACATGAGCACATCGGAAGGTGATAACAGCTGATCAGCATGAGAGATATAAGATCCAAACCACACCACTAGGATATTCACCCCTTCCCTCGAGTCTTCCCTCTTGATTGGTTGCCAAGCAACGAATCGAAACATCCTTCATTTGATTACAAAATATCTCAAACGCGCCAAACGTTCACATTTCCCATACGCTATTGCACTATAGTAGTACGCTTTCTTAATAATACGCTGTTACGAAATTACATAACAGCATAAAGTGCGGAATATTTTAAATCGTGTACGTCTCCACAGTCGAAGATAAAAACTTCTCGCCTCGCCTGAGATCATATTCGTTACTTAACGTTCGTTCGTTAACGAAACAACCTATATTAGTGGTGCTACAGAATCAGGGCCGTCTTAACGTACGGGCCCCTCAAAGTTTAGAAAAATTATTTAATACTATTTTTTCAAAAAATAAAATTAAAAAATGTGATATTATTAAACTATGCACAAACATTGGCATAAGGGAGTGATGTGTCGCACATCATTGGATAATATTTATAATGAGGAATGTTGTTGGTTGATGCGTTTGTTTTAAATAGTACAATTCAATAAAAAAGTGGTCTTCTTCAATGTAATTATAAATATATGTTTAATTTTTTTGTTTGAACAATGTTAACATGAAACACTAAGAAACGCTTTCAAAATATTAAAAGAAAACAAAATGCAACGTGAAACGATGGATTGTCTTTATATTTCAACATCAAATTGGGTCGGTGAAAGAGATCGGTGAAAGAAAGAATAGGAAGCCTCCGAATTAACTTAGGCCCAAGGGCCCCTAATGCTGATAAAACTACCCTGCACAGAATGGAACAGACTTGCTCTCATTGTAATTTATTTTTCCTGGGTGTGGGCTAGTTTTACGGTTTTCCCTCCATCCTCTTGGCGACTGTCATCTATCACCGCACTAAATACATTTTTTTTTAAAAATTCTAACTTTTTCGGTCTCCTAATGATAGATTCGAATTATTACTTTTAAAGTATAAAATAAGAGTAAAACGACGTCATTTATGGAAATTTTCATTGAAAATTTGGAGCTGTTTTAAAAAAATCGTTTAAGCTCTAGTGTAAAAGCGAAATTTGAGCTCTTTTTCGCAGGAATCTTTTGTTTTCGAAAAACTTCATTTGAAGTCATTTGAAGAATTTTCACTCACAAATGCAATGATGTATACAAATCGCTGGATATGTCTATATTAATAGCGTGTAAGATATTAAAACTAGCGGTACGACAGAAAATCACAGACTTTCTCGTACTAGTTAGTTTTCTAATTTCTTTGCTCTGAGCCAACTTTACATTCTTGTCCCATCCATTGCAAGCTGCCATTCATCGCCGCCCAAAATAGACTTTTTTTAAATTTTCTCAATTTTTCGATTTTCTAATGGTATAACCGAAATATTACTTCATGAATATTAAAAAAGAATAAAACCTCGTACTATAAGAAAATTTTTGTTGAAAACTCTGAAGACGTTTCTAAGAAAAGAGTTATTGTAAATGTGAACGTTATTGTAAATGTGAACGTTATTGTAAAAGCGTTATTGTAAATGTGAACTTTTAAACATTTTTCACAGAAAACTATTGAGCTTTTGAAAAACTTCATTGGAAGAATATTGGAGTACTTCTACTCACAAATGCAATAATGTATACAAATTGCTGGAAATGAACGTACATTTTAAAGATGTGAGAGATATTTTAAAAATATTACATTGAATTTTTTAAAAAAAAACAAAAGAATAAAGCAAAATGAATTTTAGACGAACCAAACAGTGCAATTAGGACTATGCTTACGAAAAGTTTGAAAAAAAAATGGAGTTGTTTTTGAGAAAATAGCGTTTGAGCGTTTCTGAAAATGCAGAATTTTGAGCTCGTTTTCAAGAAACTTTTTGAGTTTTCGAGAAACTCTATGTGACATCATTTAAAGCACATGTACTCGTAAATGCAATTATGTGAACAAATCGCCACTAATGTATATATTAACGACTTGAGAGGCAAGTCCAAAAAAGTAAAATTTTGTAATTTTTGAAAAAAATAAAAGAATGGAGCAATGTGATATTTATCTCATCTCATACAGTACATTTAACACTATCATTACTAAAAGTTTAAGTACAAAATTTGAAGCCGTTTTCGAGAAAA
>JAHLJT010009436.1:15087856-15117856 GCA_031308135.1 Acheta domesticus
CAAATGTTCGATATTTCTTGCGAACATATTTTTTAAACCAGTCAGAAGAAATTCAACAAGACATACAATGTACTTCTCTAAGGTAAATGTTTACTTCGATTATTTCTCTCGCGAAGTAGACAAGATTATATTACGATTGCACAAAAAATATATATTTTCATTTCAAGACAATTTTTCATTTCATTCCAAGAATTTTATCAAGACAGGTTTGCAGAAGAAATGAAATGTTAATTTTAAGTGCACATTAAAGGCCATATTTAAGAATTTTAGGTCATAAATGCATATTTTTAGAAGCATATTTCAAGATTTTGTAGGGCATAAAAACCTGCTCCCTATAGATAATACTATTATTGGAGGGAATCGCAACTGTAAAGTGGATACTTCGGTTTGAACGCAGTGAACTTATAAGATTGCATAATAATGCTCATATCGTTCTGTATTAAAGTACATTTTCATCAGACAAATTGAAAAGCACTTAGATACACTCTTCAGAATGAGCCAAGGGTTTTTTTAGTAATCAGAGCAATTGGAAGCTGCTAGTGGAACGAGCACAGGAGACAATGTGTTGTACGAATACTTTATCGTTCGTACGGATACTTTGCACACATTTTAATCATTAAACGACGTGATATTTCTGTGAAGGTATTGTACGAGTTATGAAAAAAATATTATTTTTCATTGTGTTTTTATAAAGATTTACAGTGATATACCAATAAGATCAGAATTTGTACGTTGGAAATTCTCTATCAAAGAATCAACAACTTCTGCATGAATGCGATACCTCTTTTTCAACACTTTGATCACTCTGTCTCTTCCTTCATCTCCTAACTTCTCTCCCTTTCTCTCTCTCTCTCTATCTCTATCTCTCTCCGGCCGTTTTCTTTCTCTCCCTTTCCCAATCTCTTCACCATATCTTCCACTTCTCTCCTTCCCTCTCCACATACTCTCTCCTTTCCCACTTTCTCTCCGCTCTTTTACTCACTCCCCTTCTCTCCTCCCACTCCTTCCCTACTTTCTGTTTTTCTGTTCCTCTCATTTTCCGAGAGGAGTTTAATTGTCGAAAAAAGCAGAAGATTGACATTCCCAGACGCTGCAAAGACGTAAATGAGAGATTCGTGACAATAAAATTGCAGACATTCGTTTCATCCTACAGTTGAGTGCGAACATGTGACAGTTGAGTGTAAAAATGTGACGAAAATTGTGATCCTGGCTTTTGTTTCATCCATGGACGAGAGTCGAGAGTCGGAACACTCACTCAAAGTAAACCCTCTTGACTAACCAGGTGGAGGTCGGTCCTTGGCTTGTGTGCGCTATTAACGTGAAGAGTCCGTTAAGTGCTCGATGATGTCGAATAAAGCGAAGTATTAAAACAATGTAAGATTTGGAAAGTGGAAGACATAAATGGTATATTTATTTAAAAAAGCGGAAGAATCGACATATTTCAAATGTGACTTTTCAATACTACATTTATTTGGATTATGTTGGGAGAGTCCTGGGAAACTTAACTATTTACATCAACATGCGTTTCTTGTTTCACTCGAGGTGGCATTTCACGCAGTGTTGGGAGGAGCTAAGTGCATTTTAAATTTGTCTATGCCTTTCATTTTTAAGAATTTGCTGCATTCATAATAGGTATTCATAAATTAAAAAGTTATTCAAATACATGAGAGAAATATAAGATTGAAAACGGGATTGTGCTGCGGTCGTAATTTTCCCGTCTGAAAGCTAATTAAATGTTAAATTTTCTATTGTATTCAAATTTGATTTAAAAAACTTTTTCTGAATTATTTGGTTTAGTTTTACAAATTCTTTTACATTCATGCCAAATACACAGGCTTCGAGCAAAAACCTTTTACCTTCTTCTATATGTGGTACGTATATACGGAGTAATAAACGATGTATACAGAAAGTTATGAAATTCTGCAGCGAAAAGAAACGTTTTTGCTACAGAAAAAGTCGTTTTCTGAATCTTCGAAACGTTTAAAAATGCTTTATACTTCGCTCCCCTATGGAGTAAATTACTTCCTCTGAAGTGTTACTAGTCGAATTCTACGTTCTAAGGTTCCTTGCTACCGGAAAACTGTTGTTTTTTCCAAAAGTCCATCTCTCTATGCGTCCGTCCGACAGACGTAAGGCCACATTACAACAATTTTCAGTTCTGTGGCTGAACACATCTTTGTCATCTGCGTTAAGCCGCGCCCATTAGCGATGAAAAATATTCCTACAAACAAAACATGATATGATCTTACATCTACATCTGTCTCGCGGGAGATACATACAAAGTCCAGTATGGGAATCACCAGACATGGGAATTCACAACCATGGGAAAGTTTCATGGTGAGAGTATCCTTGAGAGTAACACATATCATGGGTAATCTAGATATTCCGGTATCAGACACTACAAATAACTTCTAATCAGGAAATAACTGCTAATTATTAGTCTTCCTGTTGTAAAGACCTTAAGGTGTGATCTCTACGCGCTCAATATTTTTATAACCACACATTACTTTAAAGTTCTACTTAATTTCCTGACAAATTATTCGATTATTTATTGTAAAAGAGGAAGTATAGATTCCAGAGCTCAAGGAAACCTGCGTAGATTGTACTTTTCCTTCGCGCAGAACTGTATCAAAAATGTGAAATCTGTATACAATACAACTTGTTCCATACTGCCCAATAAAACTCACACGACTTTTCATTTTATTCAGTGCTCTTTGTATGTCAACAAAAAGCTGATATTATTTTGTAGCAATATGCAATATTGCACAACTACAATGACCGCCCTTTGCCGCTTGAAATGCATTTATTCAATCAAAAATCTTATCCCAATCATAACGAAACCATTCCCGGAAAACCGTTTTGATTGTAAAATAGTCCACTTGGAAAGTGAGTGATTGATATGTTATCACTTGGGGCGGAGTTTTATACCTAAACACTGCCAAAAATGATCAATAAAATGGTCTTAAAATATTTTTAAAATGCCCTGAATGCAAATAAAAATGACGTAAAAAATTTGCCCACAACTAGTTCAGACGAACAACTAAAGCTGTTGACATGTTACTGATGTAATCGAGGCTTCTTCCTTTCGTTCAAGCTTGCACTCGGCTTGCAAACTTTTGATATGGACTGTTCTTTACCAGTGAATCTTTGTCTTTAGTTTTCGTGAAATCGGCCGAACCGACAATGGCGCCGATATGTGTCACATTAACCTTAGATTACACACGTACAACCAGTGATATGTGTACTAACTGGATGACGTACTCCACCGAGTAGGCGGAGCCTCGGTTCAGCTTCGACTGCCATATTGCGGTTGGGCAAGACACTGGCGCACCGATATTGAGACAATCCCTTATTCCCCCTATTAATTTTACTAATTTAATTCCTTTCTTCTTCAAATTACTTCTTTATTTCGTTTCAATAACATTGTGGCTCATACTGACAGAATAACAATAAAGAAAATGGTTGATGATACTTACTTGATGTAAGTTTGATTCACTCTACTATAGCAAAACTGTTAGTTGACCTCTCTTTTGTATTGATTTATACAAACAGAAAACGGTCTGGTTGATATACACCATGTTACCAGCTTTGCATGATTTGACATATTTGCAAATTCCGTAGTATAATTGAGCGTTATTAACTCTCGTGAGAACAACGTAAATTTACCTAAATTAAAAGCTTTACTTACGTTAAAAACGTAACTTACTTGATGTAAGTTTGATTCACTCTATTATAGCAAAACTGTTGACCTCTCTTTTGTACTGATTTATACAAACAGCAAACAGTCTGTCGGAAAATGTGCAGAACAACTGCATATTCCATTATTCCTGTACAACAGCGTGCATTCCCGGACGGTTCAGAAGACAGTGAAATGTGCCTTTACATGATCACACAACATATCTCATTTTACAATGTTATTCGAGTCACAATTTGGTAGCTACACGCAGTACAAGTAAACGAGAAGACTTACTGATAAAAAAAAACAGTCATAAATCTTCGAGGAAAATATTCGTAACATTAACTTTAAACAAATTATGTAAAAATAAAACTTTTATATGCTCACGTTAATAACATGAACAGCTAGCTCAGCTCTTTATTACATGGCGCAACTATACTGTCTTCTCAGAATTGGATTGGGTGTTTCTTTCTTAACATGTATTTTCTGAATTATAACATTTGATCTTTATGCTGAAATTATAGCATCGTATGAAGTACGGCTGCATCACAACCTTTACTTAAATAACTAGCTCCCCTTTTAGATTCATGACAATTCGTATTTAATTTTCTTGATATTATAATTTTGATGGAAACAAATGATCCATTTCTCTTTACTGATTTTACTTCCTCGCAAGTTGCTTCCTCGGTAGAAAGTTATGTCATGCTGCGCAAAAAAACGGCAAATGTTCGACAGAAAAACTCTTATTAGAGGGGCCCTGGCAATGAAAAAGTAAATAAATCTACATTTAGAAAAAAATCCTAAAATAATGCTACATTTAGAAAAAAATCCTCTAACACTTGATGTAGTCAGAATCAATGTTCTGTCCGTTTATCCGATCCGTCCGATCCGATATATAATTTTTACTCCAACCTAAATACAATAAACCAAGCAGACCACTACGACCTGGCCTCATTAAATTACTTTCTAACTAGAATTAAAAATAGATTCCCTTTCGAAGCCTTCTTAAAAATGTTTTCCACCAATTGTTCAAAGTAGGGACTCTTTTAGTTTCCTACACCACGAGTAATGTAGTTAAATTTAGTATAAGTTATAATGTAAGCCATCACAACTCATGAAAGTACTATGTTACTGAACTGTGTAATATTATCAAACATTCAGTAAATTAATAAATAAAAAGCAGCCGCTCTGACGTACCAACCTAGGCGTAAGCCTATAAATCTAATTGTCTCGCTCACTATTTCCAAAAAGCGATGTTTGAAAATTCAGAGAGATCAACGAGAATGAGAACTGCGCTATTTTTGTAAACGTCGGAAAAACTCGGAGAACATTTTTTTTTTTACATTGCATAAATATCAAGCACAAATAACGCAAAAACAACTCGTTTTTTTAAATACTGTTCACGACTTCTTTTAAAAAGCATATTTTTAGAACAAAATTTGTTAAAGACAAAAATCTTTAACTTATATTTTGTAGTTTTGAACAAAAATTTTTTTTTCGATTTTATAGTATTTAAAAAAATTGAACTTCTGAAATAATTGAAAAATCAGGGATTTCAACAAAAATTAGATCTGCATTATTCTCTTAAGCGTCCTTTGCGCTATCCGAGGACAAAGATTAATCAAAACATTTGGATCCACCTTTTAGAAAATTTTGGAAATGTTATTGACGCTTCCTGTAAAGTATCCTCAAAAATCAAAATTACCATTTCAAACTCAGTGTCTCGAGATCATTAAAATCGACCAGGGAATATCAATTTTGGAGGAAATCGGCAAAACGTGATAAGGGGTTACCATAGGCAGACGGACGAGCGGACGGACAGACATTGTACGTTTTACAGTCATTCCACTTTTCTATTTCAAGATCCACAAAACATGCATTCAGACTACAGGTGTTGGAGGATGTAATTTACTACACGTACATGTTGGAACAACGTTTATCCACTTATTCCCTACTAGGGCACTGGCAATAAGATTTTTTTTGTCGTAAAAGTCGCCGTTTTCAGTCGCACTATTACACTTTTTTCTCTTCTTGCGAAGTAAAGACATGAAAATAACTCGTGAAACTACAACACCACATACATTGTCGCATTATTTCAAAATTTGCAAATTCTAAGCGCTCAACGAAAATGAGACCAGCGCCATTATGTCTGCCTTGCTGTATCCATGGGAAAAAATTGAAGAAAAAATTTGGAGCGATTTGGGAGAAAATGTTTTTTTATAAATTAAATTAATTTCAAAAAAATTATCCTGAGTTTATTCTTTTAAATTGTACATGGCCTTTTTTAAAGAGCTAATTTTTTGTAACAGATTTGGTTTAAAGTAAAAATCTCTATCTTCAATTTGGTAATTTTGTATTCTTAAAATGTTGTAATTTTCGAAAATACAGAGTTTGCCGGAAGTGAGAATAGTACCAATTTTTGACCTGTCGTTTGATACATACAAGAATAAAATTTAAAGCAAAATTTGGCGACAATTTTGAGAAATAATTGTATTAAAAATATTTTAACTTGCCAATATTTTACATAAGATTAAGCGAAAACATCATGCAAAATTTCGCAAAAACTATAAATGTTTTCGAAAAATTATTGTACATGACCTTTTCAGGATCTGACTTTAAAGAACAGATTTTATTAAGAAAAAACTCAATCTTCAATATTGTAGTTGTAAAATAACGCCGAAAAAAAATTAACTTCCAATTTTCAAAGCGCAAAGGGTGATAAATTCCCCCAGGAAAACGTAAGAAAAAGAACAGTGTGTTGCTTCTCTTCCTTTCGCCGATGCACTTACAATGACGTAACCAAGCTACCAAAATAATCCTCTAGTTAGGCAGCTGTAAGTCGTCAAATACAAGGCCACCTCGAAGAGCCGTGTGCCGTACTTGAACCAGATCAAGGCCGCGCTTCAAGGTAACACATTTGTAAAACATTGTAAGTACGTACAACATTTTTGAACCTTGATTTAATTGTCATGTCAATCATTGGTCATGTACAATCACTGTACATGATTGCTCCTTAACTTTCACTAAAACATTCCAAACTTCATTGACGCGGCTAAAGTTGTTGCCTAAAGTTCGGGCGACTAATCCCATTTCTTAATCGGTGTCATAAAAGGTCCCTCTGTAATATTTCACACAGAATAGCTTTATTTCCATTATTGGGAGTTCGATTATTCGAAAATCAAATTATTTGGTGCCAGTTATATGATAAAAACAGTTTTCTGTAAATAAAATTGTAAAATATAACAGACTAAGAAAACCAGGCAGACGTTCTGCCCTTCATCTCCCTCTTTCCCCTCCCTTCTCCGTTTCTCACTCTCCCTCCCTCACCCTGACTCTGTCTGTCTCTGTGTGTCTCTCTCCGCCGCTATCTGTCCCTCTCATTCACATTTACTTGCAAATTCTAAACGTCTCTGAGCAGGTGAGGTATTATCGGGAAGCGCCGGACCAGCAAAAATGTAATAGAATGTTCAGGAAGAGTTTATTCTGTAGATTAGGTGTAAGAAACGTTTCTTTAAGGCCGTCGGCCTCAAAATTTTAGTTTCTAAGGCCCTAGAACGCTTCGTTAAGGAGTTATTTAACGATACAGATTCAAAATGCTGCCGAGTGTGTTGCAGGTTGTATTTGACGTGAATATGTAATGGATATGTAGTGAATATGTAGCGCCATGTAGTGGAGTTACAACAGAATTAACAACACATAAACATTCTGGATGAAAAACACGTAGAAGTGCCAACTTCCAATGGAGATCGGTCCAACGGTGTTGGAGTTTTACTCTTATATACATACCAACATCCTGTTTTATATACAGTAATCTCGTCAACATCTCTGCAAATTCGCTATTCGCGATTTTCGGACATTCGCGATTAGAGAAATGATACCGGTTTCCACATTCGCGACTTCAACATTCGCTAGCGCGTCATTTGTTCGTACTACATTTTTTTTGGAGAGGGGAAAGCGGATATCAATTTCTTCAAAAGTGTCATCTGGGAATCCGACTCAAAGCATTACGTTCTGCAAAAATGTCTAGTTGGAATGTCATTTCAGATTATGAGAATATCAAAAATGTGAAGTAATTCTATTCAGTTGCCACAACTTGGAGGCATACCATTGACATACCATATATAATTTAAATATCCAAGAAATATCCAATTTTATGTATTAAAAAAAGGAAGTTATAAAAGCTAAGAATGCTGCTTGGGAAAAGGAATGTGAAGAAATCGACCAACGCATTGGCAGTACCAAAGTAAAAGAGTCTTGGAAACTTATAAAAGATCTAAGGACAAATGAGAAACAATGTTCAGCCTTACAACATTTAAGCCTACAAAATGGAAAGTATATTATCAAGAATTAATGAAAGAAGACAGGAAAGAATTCACGAATGTTTACAGTATTAGTATGGGGAATAGAGATAATGACATGAAAGACATTATAGTATATGAGATTGGAAAGGCTCTTAGAACATTTAAAAATGGAAAGTCTCCAGGCCCAGATGCAGGTGTATGTGGAGCTGTTAAAAAATGGTCCTAATGTACTTCTCGAAATTCTCTGCCAACTGTACAATACATTTATGAAGGGAGAGACGCTGCCAGAGGACTTTACAAAAGGTTATATTTCTAACATATACAAAAAAAGGTGACAGAAAACCATGTGGGAATTACAGAGGTATAACTGTGCTCTGTAGTATTGGCCAGTTGTATGGAAAATACTAAAATTTCGCCTTGAAATGAATCTTGTAGATGTGGAAGAACAGAGCGGCTTCAGAGCTGGACTCTCGTGTACTGATAATATTTTTTCAGACTGACTAGTGACTGACAAATGACATGCCCATAATTTAGAAACTCACCTGGTATTTGTAGATTTAAGAAAAGCCTACGACACAGTTCCATTGAATAAACTCTGGATGGCAATGGAGAAACAAGATGTTAAAGAGTACTTATTGAAAGCTGTTAAAGACCTATACAAATGTAAGCCAGATTAAAATTGGAAGAAACCTTTCAGAACCATTTTCTTAAATAAAGGCTTACGGCAAGGATGTTGCATAGCTCTCACTCTGTTTAAATTATATTTAAACGAGGCTTTTAAAAACTGAAGAAGAAAATGTTGCGATCTGGGTGTAAAAATTGACGATTCCATGCTCTATTCTCTTAATTATGCAGACGATCAAGTTATCTTCGCTGAGGACGAAGATGATGTTTTGTATATGTTGTGAAAACTTCATGAAGATTCCTTAAATTGGGGTCTGGATATAAATTTTAATAAAACAGAATATCTGGTTGTAAGAGGAGAAGCCAAGACTGTGTATACCCAACGGACCAGAATTGAAATCTTGCCAGAAGGTTGTCTATCTAGGTACTCAAATATCAGCAAATGGGGGTAAGTACACAAGATATTCAGAGTAGAATATCAAAAGGCAAAGTAGCTATAAGGCAATTACATCCATTAACACGGAACCAAACTCTTAGGAAGAATGTTAAAACAAGATTGTATAAGACTAGCGTAGAGAGTATTGCCACATATGGGTCTGGAGTTTGGGAAATATCTAAAGGTAATGAGAATAGACATACAGCAATGGAAATGGGCTATTGGCGAAGAAGCTATGGATTGACATTGTTGGACAAAGTAACAAACGAAGAAATTAGAAGAAAAGCAGAAGTGAGTTTCAATATTATTGATAACATTGAAATTAAAAGGCTCATGGTCATTTAAACAGAATGGGTGAAGAACGATGGCCTCTAAAAC
The DNA here is from genome assembly GCA_031308135.1 of Acheta domesticus. NCBI lineage: Eukaryota > Metazoa > Arthropoda > Insecta > Orthoptera > Gryllidae > Acheta > Acheta domesticus. Next base: position 15,097,272 of record JAHLJT010009436.1, read on the forward strand.
TCTGGAATTGGACTCCAACATCACACAGAAGACGAAGATGACCCAGAAGTACATGGAAGGATGGAGTAGAGAAGGCAATGGATAGAAGAGGATTAACTGCGGAAGGATTGCAGTGACAGACTAAAATGAAAACTGGGATGCGAGAGACGCCCAATGGTGTAAAATACTGGCAATACTACTACTATTTTAAATAATAGTTTTAACTAAACGTATTTCGTGATCAAGTAATACAATTTCCACAGTGAGCTTAAAATGCGAAACAAAATTGTGTTTAGTTAGTATTTACTAAAATCACTTGTTAAATACATGAAATAATAAATATGTATTTCAGTAGAATCTATTTTAATGCTAGCGTCTTTTGATTCATTTCAGAGTCTTACCTTATAAGTAGGCATCGGGTATTTAGGAAAATGCCTATTTTATTCTAGTGAAAATATTTAAAAGCAATTAATATATGTGTTTGAAGTATGGAAAATTAAACATTCTGACGAATTTGTATTTTGCCTTTTTATGTCTTTTATGATGTAAATGCCTTTTTAGACATATTTTTCCTTTTAAAATACTTTTGTTGTCTTTAAAAGTGTGTATTTTCTTCCTAGTCTTGGCTTCAAATACACGTTTAAACAATTTTCAGTTCTACTAATCACATTAATTGTCTACTGGTAACGAATCTCAATTTTTTGTCTAGACTAAAGCTTTCTTCTGCGTGTACACATCACATTGAATGTTTTGAGCCAAAAAGCTTGCATTGTTACTTCAGATCGCATTTCTTTGCACATACACCAAACAAAAGCAAGCGATGGGCTCTGGCCACTTGGTTGAGCGGTGGGCGCTTAGGTGAACGCTAAGCACAGATTTGCGACGTAATCAAAGCACTCGTATGTCAGAGGGCAAGGCGATGATCCCGACTTCCAACTTGGATATTTTTCCGTGCCAGATGTTCTTCTGGGAAGTGCGCACTGTGGACCGATCATTAGGACCTACATCTCTGCCACGCGTGAGGTGCGTCTTCATTCTGCCGGCTTGTTGTATTGTATTTTGATATTGGCTAATTTTAGGTGCAACTGCAGTGAAATATATTAGTGCATCTTTCCTCCATTTTTAAGTTTTTATTGCCTTTTTGGTGCCTATTTAAAAACATTATAGTGCCTTTTTAAGCGCCTTATACGTAAGTTTTTAGTGCCCTAACATACGATACCTACTTATAAGGAATGACTATAATTAACTATTTAAAGGAAAAAAATAATTGAAAATTTTATGAAATATCAGACTATTTTCCCGCGACTTATAAAATTACGATAACGATTAGCTCGAATTCGAATTTCTTTTTGATTTGTTTACTAATTTTTCCCGTGAGTCCCATCATTGAGCCCCTTGACTTGTGGGGCCCAGGGCAATTGATTTGTCTGCATATGCCTATTATAGAGCCGGCGCTGCATAGGAGAAAGGTTTAAAGAAAACTAGTGGTGCCATAACAGCACGTACTTTCTTGCATTTAGTAATGGTAATGTAATACTATTTATACTACATTCAAATGAACACATCTCAGTCATAATTTTTGTTAAACTCATTACAAATTGTAGAACACTTTGTGCGAAAACTAAAAATTTTCAAAAAAAATTGACAATATAACTGCATTTTATACAACTAAATCAAGTCCCAACAATGAGTCGTAATTCACAGAAACTCAGCTGCCGAGTCGCGCGGCGCGGAATTCTATTGTATCATCCAATCTGATATTCCCTAAAGGCTAGCAATTATTATTTCATGTTTCAAAGAGGCTTTAAAGAATTTCTAAATGATTAATTTGTAAACGTATAATAAAAGCTCGAATGTAAGAAACAATCAAAGAACTATGAAATAATATACAAATTCTAACTTACGCAGCATCAGCTGTAATCACTACTCATATTACGTCCACGAGGCGCAGGATTTCGGAGCGGGCGACTAAATTTGACGCCCAATTACTAAAAAAATACTCATATGTTCGAAAAATTCAATGTGAACTTATTTGAAGATCTGTTTTTGATGAACACATTTCATTAAGAAAAAATTGTACCTTCACAATTGTAGTGATAGGAAGTCGCCGAATAATTTTTAGTTTTTAAAATTTTCGAAAAATCTGGTATTTTAATGAACATGAGACTTACACCATTCCATTAAGCGTTCTTTGCGCTATGTGGGGTCCAAATTTATTTTTTATTGTGCCGTTTTTAAGAAAAAGTAGTTTAAAGAAAATAAAAAATTTCTTGTTTGACATAAAGTTTTGCAAAAATTACTTATATTTTCAAAAAATTGAACATGGCATTATTTGAAGATCTGTTTTTTATAAAAACATTTCCTTAAAAATATATATCTTCATAATAGTAATTACAGGAAGACGCTGAAAAAAATTGAATTTTTACAGTTTTCAACAATCAGAATATTCAACGACATGAGACTTGCGTCATTCTTTTAAACATCCTATATGCTATTTGAGGTCAAAATTTAAACAAAATGTTGTTGACTTTTTTGAGAATAAAGTGTTAAACAAAATTAAAAATTGCCTATATTTCACGCAAAATTACGTAAAAAATACTCAAACTTTCGAAAAATTGTACATGACCTTATTTCAATATCTATCTTTAAGGAACAGATTTCATTAAGGTAAAAATTTGTATCTTCATAAGTTGTAGTAGGAACGAGCCGGAAAAATTTTGAATATTTGCAATTTCCGAAAAATTAGTTTTCAACGAAAATGAGACCTGGACCATTCTCTTAAACCTCCTTCATACTATCCAATAACAAAGTTTCATCAACAATGCTGGAGCCATCTTTTGAAACTGTAAATTACCCCCAAAAATTAAAATATCGATTTCAAATTCCAAGGCCCGCCACATCAGTCAGAGCGATTGGGGAATATCAATTTTTGAGAAAATTGGCTGAACGGTTGCGCCTGAAACCACTAGCGTTGTACACAGACGGACAGACGTTTTGCCACCAATCGATTTTTCTGTTCCAAGGACCGACAAAACATGTATTCTGGCTACACCACATGTTAGAGAATTTTTTTTTCTAAATTTAGGAAATGAATTTATCAACTTTTTCGTTACCAGGGCCATATAATAAGAGTTCTTGTGCCAAACATTCGCCCTTCTTCGGATTACTTAACTCTACTGCGTAAGCGGTAACGAAAAAGTAACAATTGAAGCCGTTTTTGAGAAAAAATGTTTAAAAATTTTCCAGGGAAAATTATGTGAACAGTATTGATCAAGATCTTATTTCTGGATCTGTTTTTACAGAACAGATTTCATTTGGGGTTCAAAATCCCTATTTTCTATATTTCAGTCATAGTATGGCCTCTTAATAAATTTAACTTTTGCATTTTTCAAAAAATCAAGGATTTCAACGAAAATGAAACCTGCACCATTGTTTTAAACGTTGTGTACCCTATCCGCAAAAAAGTTTAATTAAAAAAAATTGAAGCCATTATTGAGAAAAATTCGAAATTGTTGTTGAGGCTTTAACTTCAAAAATCAAAATATCAAAAATCAAAAACTCGCAAAGCGTCGAGTTCGATCAGAGCGATCGAGAAATATCAGTTTTCGAGAAAACCGGATGAACAGTTTACGTGCTAGCGTTAACCATAGACGGACGGATAGACAGATGTTTTGCCTTCAATAGATTTTTCGGTATCAAGGACCCACAAAACACATGGATTCTGACTGATTGCAATGCGTACATTTATAACATGTTTGAAGAAGGACTACTACTACATATATGAACATTAATTCACCTTTTTGTTTCCAAGACCCAGCAATATAATAACAGCTTTTGTGTCGAAAATTAGACGTTTTCCGTAGCATAATTACAATACTTTCTCTTCTTACGTACGTGATATTTCATCCACAAACACAAATATTCGCTTCTCCCTTGGACATGGTAAGTTTAAATTTATTGATTTGAAGGTCAATATTTAAGAATTTGAAGTTGTCGGCTATGTCAAGTCTGAGGTAAAGGTACGCCTGGAATGATTTTCCTTAGGTAACAATGAAATGGGAATACCTACTATGCCACGTGATTTGCCATGCGATCTGAAGTTGCGAGTTTTTATCATTGGTTGGAACAAGATACGCTGGTTCCCGCCGGAGGGAGGGTGGGGGGAAGTTACAATATCGCTCACTATACCTCTCATGGTTTCAAGAGATTTTTCGTCATTAGTGACGAATTAAATCTTGTGGCGATATCTCTTTCACAAAGGCTACTTGAAACTAATCGGAGAATCTTAATTACTAAATGAAATGCGCTTCCCCCAAAAATGTATATAAGGCCGAGGATCTCTATGATAAGACATTCCTTTTGTCAAAATGTACAAGCTTGGTCTCATTCTCCTGTTCGCTGGTGCCTGTCTCGGTAAGTATCATAAGAAGCACTTTCGGAGGGGAAGTAAAGTTGGCTGTCCCATGTTAGTAGATTTACTTGCATGTAATAGATCCTCAAGCCTAAATGAAGCCTCTGAACTAAATTCAAATCGCCTGTTTCGTCGCTCGAGATAATACCTTCTTTCTCCGCTAGTTGGTGAAAGGAGTGTAGCGAAATTTGCGTGGTCAGACGGAAGAGCAGGCCTCATGGCCTGAGTCTCGCCACGTAAAATAAGGCATCAATTCAATTCACTTCAATTCAAATTCAACTATCATTCCATTTCTGCAAAATAACAAATCGGTAAAGTGATGAAGCACTAAAGTGAGAAAACTGAAGGATTTTCCAATAATTATCTGCTAACACATTTTTGTTACTAAAATGTAAGCTCCAAGTGCATTACTATTTTCATTAAATGTACACAATTTTCATTACATTTCGCAACATTTTTGTGGTTATGAGGAAAACCGTATACAGACGCAACGAAATTTTTATAACCAAACAAAACAATTAGAGAATACAAAAATCGAAAATATAAAGTAAAACATCATAGAGGAAATTCAACCAACCATCTTAATTTGTAGACTAGCTTAAAAAACGGCAAAACATTGCAATCAATAGTTAATTATCTCAGCGTGAAAATGCGATACTTTAACCAGAAAATATTTCATATTTGCTATTAATTCTTCTTACCCTTGTCAACACAACGTCAGTAGCTATTTCCAAAAAAATATCTTCACATTAAATTTTGCTGACTTGAACGCATAGAATTGTGTCAGAATTTTCTACGTGATTTTAAAGATCTTAATCAGCAGCCACCACGCTGTATTCCTCAGCATTACCCATCTCATTAGAATATCACTATGATATCTGCTTCATGAATGTTCTTTTGTTATCATTTTATAACGTTTTTTCCTTCCAGGGGCTCCCAACTCCCGGGTCATTGGCGGAGAAAATGCCGGTATTGGTGAGATCCCAACCATTGTAAGTACGATACACAAACAACTTCAAAATATGAATATGTGAAATAAAACATACCCTAACGTTTCATTCAATGAATCAGCTGAACATTTAATTCGCAAAGTTCGGGATACAAAATAAGAATATTGCATTCTTGATTTACCTTACTTTTTCATTGTGAAACTTAAAACATATTGAAAAATAGTTTAATTTAATTCAGAGAAGTTTCTTCAAATTAATCGTTTTGTTTAGTTAATGACACTTCCCTAGAATCAAGAAATTATGAGGAGTCATTCAGCTGAAATAGTTTTATAAATCTCAGCTAATACAAATTTTCCTTAATTTGCACTTGATCGTATAATTACAATTTTAAGAAAGTATATTTGTGATTCAGCTGAAGAAAATAATTTTCGTCAATTTTATGAGAACCAGACCGAATAGTTACACAGATATTACTAATACAAATGTTGCCCTTTTCAGGTCTCTCTGAGGAGTGCTAGTACCAACCGGCATTTCTGCGGAGGTTCCGTCCTCAATGAGAACTGGATCCTCACCGCTGCTCACTGCATTGTTGGGTAAAAACACTTGATTTTCTTCGCACAAATGATTTAATAGTTATCAAATCAATGGCTATTTCAAAATAAGTGACACAAATATACAAAATACATTTCACAAATATACATTTGCTAACATCTAGGAGTAAAAAATGAAAACATTGATTTGTTTCCTTGAGAATTAAGAATTTTAAGGACGTTCACGTTAAGTTACACTTCTAAGAGGGTATTACGGTACGTTGATGATCACTAACAGTGAATTGTTGTTCCCTGAAACAAGAATATGATAAAAAATGGTTAATAAAACCTGCTGGTCAGTGGCGGCCAGGGGTTAGGATTTAGTAAAGGCGGTATGTGGTGTTTGACCAATTTCCAAGGAATGGGATCTTAATCCTTGTCTAAGACAATTTTGATGTCGAAGATGTAATTTTTGGCTCAAGAAAATATTGATTTTGAAAATACATTCTTCTGGGAAGGACGCTGCACTAGAGTAATTAACGAGCAATCCCCAATGATGCTGGATTGTCCTTTCCTATGAAGTCACAATCCCCAATGTGAAAAACTACAGACCACACATGAAACCCGAATTTTCCATTACAAGCACTACACTACTACACATGCCGGGAGACCGGCCGGAAACTTAGAGCTTGTCCCGGCTGGGGCGGTGCTCCGGTAGTGGGGAGATACCTGGTTGGGGAAAATCCCGCTAGCCGACGGAAGGTCGTCGCCGAATCTCACCATTCAGTGGAAGATCACCGCCTGGAGGAAATCATGCACTACACTTACGGAATTGATTGATTCACGTTTCCGGACCATCAACTACTCAGGTCATTAGTCCCGTTAGTATAGTGTGTGTTTTTCTCTCTCGGAAGGTGGAGATGATCTTTTTCGCCGCTGGATGGCGAGATCCGGCGCCGACCTACCGTCGACTAGCAGGGTTTTCCCCTCAACCAGGTATCTCCCACCAGCGGGGCACCGCCCCAGCCGGGACAAACTGTAAGCTCTCGACCGGTCTCCCGACGTGTGTGGTAGTGTAGTGCATGTTAGTGAATGTGTGTGTGTAAGAGGAGAGGATAAGACAAGGAAGGAAAGATCGCGCGCGGTCCGTGGCCCATTTGTTTGGGTACTGCTCCGGCATTCGCCTGGTGTTGATCGGAGAAACCACGGAAAACTATCGATCAGAACAGCCGGCCGCTAGAATTCTCCTCCAGACAGCGACTGCATTCGACCTACATGACAAGCTAATGTCGAAAATCCTGCCGCCGCCGGGACTCGAACCTAGGACCTCCCGGTCAGAGGGACTGCAGTGACATCAGGTTGATGCACTAAGCCATCTCTCCCGGTACTTACGGGATTAATGACCTTGACGTGTCCGGAACCACTAATCAATCGAAATTTCAACCAAGGGACAACGACATCTGCGACATTTCACTCCCCTTAAAGTATTCATGTCAGCCTGTCCACATCTTTCCAGATCTGCTCCCAGCTCCATCATCGTCGTGAGTGGCACCACCACCCTAAACGCTGGAGGCAACGTCAACCAGGTGTCCCGCGTCATCACCCACTCCGCCTACTCCGCCAGCGCCTCCTGGAGGAACGACATCGGCCTCCTGCAGGTGAGTAGCTATTTTCGTCACTTATCCACGAAGTCGTTTATGACTAGGGAGCGGATTTGTATGATTTTGCATATTTTTGTCCGTTGGTTCAGGACATAGCTAAGTGAAATTTCTCGACGTTTGGTTAAAAAATGATACTATGTAGATTAATATGTTAGTGCATATTTGGCTGGGTTTTCCTGTTAGTGCATATTCGTGTAATTATGTGCGCATATTTTGCATATTTCGTTAAAAAAGAGACTAAGCTCTAAAATGTTTCATCTTTTCAAAGAATATTATTAAATTGTGAGCGTTCATTGATTCGAAAGAGCCAGTCACAGTTTGCGTGTTTGTTCTGCGTTTTTGTTCATATTTTTTTTAACCAGTCAGAAGAAATTCAACAAGACATACAATGTACTTCACTAAGGTGAATGTTTACTTCGATTATTTCTCTCGCGAAGTAGACAAGATTATATTACGATTGCACAAAAAATATATATTTTCATTTCAAGACAATTTTTCATTTCATTCCAAGAATTTTATCAAGACAGGTTTGCAGAAGAAATGAAATGTTAATTTTAAGTGCATATTAAAGGGCATATTTAAGTATTTTAGGTCATAAATGCATATTTTTATAAGCATATTTCAAGATTTTTAGGGTATAAAAATCCGTTGCCTATTTATGACACTACGAGTAAGATATTTCCGGACGAGGTAGTTTTAGGAGTGGAGCACCATTGGGATTTTGAAACGAGTACTGTGTTAAAGACTTTCCGAAAGTGTGGCCTACAACTTGACATTTCTTACTACATATCATGTCTTTTATTTTCATATAATATTGGAACCCACCTTTACGACGTACGAGTATAAAAACAATACCCGCGATACTAGTCTTCTAGCTCCTTGCTGTTTCGTAGGCGGAGGAATTTATTTAGAGAACAGTTCAGAAACGGTCCGGAAAGTAAATACACGATGTTTCATTTCCGGCCATGAAGGTATTTAAAGCATGTGAACAATCAAAATACGACATAAAATTAAATAAAAAATACTCGAAGGTGTGGATTTTAGAGTACGTATCTTCCGTGACGCAAATACGTATGTGAAACGTAGCGTATGTATGTGGAAGCGAGATAAAGAGGCGTTCAATGGCATCGATGACCAAAGTTCAGATACTCGCATTAAATAATAGATGTACTTAACAGTTTACAAAAGTAATTCAATATGTTCAACTTTTCTTACCATATATTTCTTTAAGATTGCTTAAAACATTGACGGAATGGGAAACTAGGGAGCCACGTCGCTGCCAAAGCCAGTTTTATTGGTAGTTTTACAAAATTTCTTATTCAGATTTCGTCACATCCATAGCGACATTCTCAATATGAATAGTCTATGCATTATTTTATTTGAAGTAATCAGTAAAAAATATTATTTTAAAAATATGTGGGGGATCTGAACTGACATTGCCCTCCTCCGAATTACTTTCTGGACCCATCCCTTGCATAAAACTATTTACATTGTGGTTGCAATTCAGAATAGTGTCTCACGGTCATGTATTTGGCACACGAATGAAACCCTTGTTTTTCGAATTTGGATTACTATCTTATTGGTGGTAGTTGCGAAACCAGATGTATGAGCACCGGTGTATTTACGTAACATTTCCTATCTGTGCAGTGATTATGCACGCTCATACATTACGCGTGTGGGCGTTGTAAGGGCTAAACGAGTGTAAAAAAAAGAAGATAGATGTTCTATTCTCTAATTTTATTATTGATTTTAAGTACAAATTTAGCAGCCATATTTAAATGGGAGGTACATTTCTATGAGAAAATAATATTTTTTTAGGATCATGAAATTTCGTTACCAAATGTTTCACTCCCAAAATTCTTTTTCGCTGCTTATTATCGTTCTTATCAAGCACCATTTTAGTCGTGTGACCGAAGAAATCTCTGTTCTTTCTTGGACTAGACAAACATTTGTCTTGCTGATTCGAATATCGCTTACTGTTTGTGTTATGATGAGAACTATGAAATGAAATATAGAGCCGAGATGAGAAAGTGCGTGAAAGAAATGGTGATTCTTAGATAAGCAAGACAACGAAATATTTTACTGAAAGTCGTGAAAGTTGATGATGCAGATGCAAATAATTAATAGTAATTAATATGTTTAGTTGAGCACAGAAAATAGAAAATTCACTATCTTAATTTCTAGAAATAAATTATTACTAACCAAAAGCTATGTTATTAATAGTCGGTATTTATCGAAAATATTTAAGATCAATAATATTTTCATAAAATATAATATCCTTTTCCACAATAAGAATGAGTGATATTATATTATTATTTAGTATTTATTATGTATCGCGACTATTATATGAAGATGCTTAAACCAAAATAATTTTTAAAACTTAAAATATTAATTTACATTACTTTAAAGCGACTACAGGAATTATATCAGAAAACAGAAGTATCAAACTGAATACAATGAAATAAATTTCCTAAAAGAAGTCATATTGTCAATTTTATTATGGAAAAAAATATGTATATTAGATTTTCACAATTATAAGATTTTTAGGTAATGTTTTCTTAATGAATTATAATTATATAAATGTAAATATCTTTAGAAGTACTTGCCTGTTATACTGGTTATTACTTGAAATCGTTGATAGATTTGTCTTCCTTTGTAGCTGTCTTCTCCTCTCGAGCTGAGCAATCTTGTCCAGCCCATTGTGTTGCCCGAAGCCGACCGTGAGCAGGGAGCAGGATTACCTGTACTTGCTACTGGCTGGGGCTACTCCACCGTAAGTAGACTTATAGAATTGGTGAGGGTTCCTCAGATTAGACTCTACTTTCCTGTAGGGCACATCAGATTAGACAAAAATATTATCCAATCACGTATATTGAATGACGTTACATTTTGCATAAAAGAGTTTGTAATATCACAATGAAATATACTATTTTAAGTCCTCTACCAGATGTCCAGAAGACAATGCAGAATTTATAGTAAAACTGAATGATCATTATTTCAAGAAGACTGAATTTTGTGAAAAATATATCCCCCTATTTTAATAACTGCATTCATATAACAGAAGGAATATTTCATGTTAATGCGTTGCAGTATGTACGCTAACATAATCATATGAAATGAAATATCGAAAATATGCGAGCATTCCAAGTTCCTACACAATTTCTCTCAAACCTTTCTGCCCAGTTATCTCTAAGAACTAGACTGAAGACCTTATAGTTTTAGAAACAATTGAACTAATCGTTCATAGACTAGATATTTTTTTTGATAGACATCATGGTATGAGGGGAAGATTTTTTGCAAAAATGCTCGTACTTTTCCTAGGACACTCTCACTATACGTATAATTCCCTCAAAAGTACGAATTTCATTTTCCTCACAATTACAATACGTTTAGGTACAAGGAAAGCTAAAAATGACCATGTGTTTTGCATAAACTCTAAGCTATTTGTGTATGTGAATCCATATATGTTTTTATTTTTGCAGTACCCAGGATGGACTCTCCCCAACAACCTTCAGAAAGTTATTCTGAGCTTGGTCTCCAACCAAGATTGCCAGGCTGCACACACTGGAACCATTTACGAAACTAGCGTGTGCGCCAGTGGTGGTCGCGGATTTTCTGTGTGCAATGTAAGTGTCCATTTCGTACACTTGAAATGCTGAAAGTATTTTTTTTAATATTCCTAAAATGATATGGTCGCAGCATTGATATATCATTGCTGGTATAAAAATATTATTTCTTTTGGCATTGTGTAAATCATAAATACTTCTTTTAAATGACTATAACTCTCATGGGGTGTTAAGTACCAAAATAGTGCTATTTTATTGAGAAAATCGTAATGGATTAAATATTCATGTTTTAATTTAATTAGTCACATGTCTAAAACGATTTCAGTTTCTTAAATAATTCTTGTAGTATAAGACAACAGCGTAGCAACTTCAAAATTTCATTCATTCAATTTTAACTTTATTTCCTTGCGTTCATTTCCGTTTTTATCCGAATAATTATTTTTAGAGAGCAGTTGGGATTTTCATGCCATGCTTTCTTTAATGTTATTATTTTATGAGCATTTTCTGTTTTTAAATCACTTACATAATATAAATGTAAAATTAGCCATCCATTTTTCTTGTAATTTATCCACAATTGAGGTATAGGGAATAATTTCTGACATTTTGCGAAAGTAAAATTATTGACTTTCCACGTCCTTCTTGTAAATAAGAAACATGGGCTCTCTTTATATCATGTTAGCTTTAGAGTCCAAAAATTAACCATGAAAATATATTCATACTTAATGTTTATTAATCGTGTGCGGCATATTTCCGTTAGCTAATACGATCATTGCACTTTCCGTAACGTAACGTGAAATGTCGACTACCATTTCCGCCTTACCATTCCACGTTGTTTTCGCCAGAACGCCTCAATTGTAATTATGTAAATGCAAATCATTAAGTGGTTAGGTGGAAGGGCAGACCTTACGGCCTGAGACTCGCCAGAAATAAAGTTATTAGTATTCCATTACATCACGACTAAAGATGTTATGAGTCGGCTCAAAATAAAATCTACTCCAGGTTGCAACCAGCTACCTACGGAGCAGATCTAGGGACGATCGGTGCCTCTACAATACTTTACGCAAAATGTGGGCTGTTCCAAATATAGCAATTTTAGCTCTTTTGAATACCTGGGAGTTTAGCCAAGTTCTCACACAAATTTTGCGGAACAAATCCCAGAGCTTCGATGACTATCGGTACGACCTGTGCTCTTCGGCTGATCTCGATTTCCAAACTCATGTATTTAAGACGTTTCTCTGCCTCCTTGGTAACGACGTTTTGATCGCAAAGTACAGCAACATCGACAAGTAGACACGATTTTTTCGCCAAATCCCGGATAACTATATCCGGTTTGTTTGCCGCTATCGTGCGATCAGTTTGGATTTGTTGGTCATACAATAATGCACACATCCAACACACGTCACCGATTTTGATGAGTGTTCGTACTATTTGGGGCATGTGTTTGGAACTTTGAAGGCGGTACAGATCTGCCAGTGCAGGTCACCACACACCCTTTTGAGTCTTTTCAAGTATTTGGTCTTTGCTAGAATTGAACAAGCTGAGACAATATGATCAATGGTTTCTACGTGTTCCTGACAAATGCGGCATTTATCATCTTCGGAAATTTTGAGAACAGCTTTATCATAATGTCGTGTTCTCAAAGCCTGATCTTATTGTTGTTGTTTGTTATTATATATTGTTTAAAGTTTTTCAACAGAAACACATCATTAAAACTGTTCTTTTTTGCTCCTGCAGGGTGATTCCGGCAGCCCTCTGCTGGAAGTTGGCTCCAACGTCATCGTGGGAATCGTGTCTTGGGGAAGGCCTTGTGCCACGGGCGTCCCCGATGTATTCACTCGAGTGTCCCAATACCTGGACTGGATCGCAGAAAACGCCCAATAAACATATCAGATCTCCACCGATTACATCATCGCACAGAACTGAACAGCATCCAAATCGTACTAAAAAAATATTCCAAGATCTTAATTACAATTATTCATTGTGATCGTTCTTCAAAAGCAATTCATAAAATAAAGTTTAGAGAATAGTCGATCTGTCGTGACAAATGCGTTATTTATACTTTTCTTGCCTATAACAATTCCAAAGCTAAATATTTTTATTTTGTCAATCCTCAAAATTGTTTTCCTTTACCTTTTAAACCTTTTGGAAGAACATTCCAAAGACATAATAATGATTTGGGATAGTTCATTCGAAAACATCCACTCTTGTTGAGAAGAGCAGGTGAAGCCCGAGTCACAAGAAAAGTAACGAGCTCTGATGACAATTTATGGGGAGAGGGCCAAATAATCGATTTCTTTGTTACATAGTTCAAACCTTGCCTTTTCCAAATATCACATTTTTCTTCTAAATCGCCTGAAAGTCGCTTTAATTCTTATTTAAATGACCTAGTGCACATGAGTCACTGCATACAAGTACTTGCCATTTTTTTCGGAATTTTGAAAGCCTGTTGGGTTGTTAGTGAGTTATTGAAACTTGCTTTTGTTCATACGTTCGTAGCATTGACCTATACTGATGAAGATAGTCCACAATACGGAGCAGGAACGTTGTAATAGAGCAGCGACAAGTATAGACATTTTCAAATGGCGTTTCCCGAAAATGTACTTATTTTATAATTAACGTATCATTTTTCACAATTTATTGCAATTTAGAGGATACATTCTTTATAGTATTGGCAATAAAATGACAGTTTTCTATGAACATTGATAAAAGATATAAAAAAATAATGTTTGCCCAAAAATGTTAAAAAATTAGGGTGAACGTTATAATTGAAAAAATACTAATTGTGTTTAATCAACTCAAAAAATGCAGAAACAATAACAAAGGTTTTATCTTTAAGAGTGTGAAATATCAAAATTTTCTAGTTAAGCATTATCAAGAAAAGGTACATCAATAGTAACAAGTTTAATAAGTGCGGTATACATGGTAACCTCTTCCCTAATTGGATGTCATTTATAACTTCCAGTTAGCGGTAAATAGAAGCAAGGTGTACAACAACAACTGGCATCAGACTTATTAGAAGCTAATTTTTAACCAGTTCCAACCATACTTTAAATAAGAAAAAGTAAATTTAAGAACAGGTATATTTGTTTTTATTGCTTACTGTTTTGAAATTTAATCAGACTGTAGTTATGAAAGACTACAAAAATTACAAAAGAACCACAATTTACATTTTTTAAACTTATGCTAGAAATTATTCTATTCACTAAGCGAATTTTTTTTTTAATTTGTAAGATTCTCAGAATACATATACAACACGAAGTCTAAATTTAACTCTATCAATACTAGCAGATAACTTTCCTGAGCACAATATTTATTGTTCCGATCACAAATTACTCCGCATTATTTCTTTAACAACATCTACTCAATTGTCTCTCTCTCTCTTTCTCTCTCTCCCCCAAATAGAGTATTAGTACATGTAACTGGAGTGGTAATTACCTATTTCTAGGATTCCTAGTAATAAAAAAAGCAAATCATGAACTCATTTAAACAAGTTAAGCTTGAACGTATTGAATATGCAACTTAAGTACATAAAATAATCTCTTTGTTATATGAATGGAGTTTATTGATAAGAGTCAGAACACTTAAAATACAGCCACTTGACCATAACCATGCGACAAGGCCAATTCGTGACGTTGCGAGCTGTTAACTTGAAGGGGACGTGAAGTACTAGTAGTGTCCATAAGGCGAAGTGTTAAAAAAATGAAGCTCTGTAAATCTACTAATATTTCTAATATATCACTACAATTAAAAATAAATATTTTATTCACATTCAAATGCACCTTTATCGTGTTATTTTTGGTTGAAAATTGTCACTTTATGACGCTCTCAAAAGGTTTCTCAACACTTCTCTCTCGCCATACAACATGGCAGCCAGCGTCAGGTCTGTTTTTTCAAACGAAGTGCCCGTGCTATGGTCACGTGATTCGTGACGCAGACTGGTGCTGCGCAGAACTAGCAAACTCGGTGCGTGGAGTAACTCACCCATAGCCTTCCACCATGCTTTGTAAGAAGAGAAAGTTATATAATCGAGCGCCGACAAACACGAATTTTCGTCAGAAAAACTCTTATTGCCGGACCCTAGTAACAAAAAAGTAGATAAATGCAATCTCGAAATCTTTTTTCCGCAGCATTACATATCTTTCTACTCCGTGTATACACATGCACGTCAAAAAGTAACTAGTGGTGCCACTGAATGGCACAGACGTCTCGTACTAGCTAGTTTTCTAATCTCTTTAGTCTTAGCTTTCCGGTTTTGTTTAACCCTCTTCCCAGCTACCATCTATTGTCGCTTACGTTTTCTCAATTCTTCGTTCCCCTATTAGTAGAAATGACATTTGACCAAGAATATTATAGAAAAATAAAATACTCATAATGGTCCTAAATGCTCATTTTCTTTGAAACATTTTGGGCAGTTTTTGAGAAAGTATCGTTTGGCGTTTCTGACAACGCGCAATTTCGAGCTCTTTTTACAAAAAAAGTATACGCTTTTGAAAAGTTTCATTGAACATTATTGGAAGCACTTGTACTTAAAAATGCAAGAATGTATAACGTTCGTAATATACATATTAAAAAGTGAGAAGTATTTCCAAAAAGTACATTTGTGTATTTTTTGAAAAAATAAGAGAATGCATGAAAGTCGCATTTATGTCATGTAATTCAGTGCTGTATCCGAGCAAACATTTTAAATGAAAACTTTGGAGCCATTTTTTAGAACATTCCGTTTGATTGTGTCTCAAAATGTGGAATTCTGAGCTAATTTTCACAGAAAAATTGTTAATTTTCGAGAAATTTTATGTGACTTTATTTGAAGCACATATACATGCAATATTGTACTCAAATCGTGTGACAATGCACTCTTAAGTATTAACGATGTAAGAGATATTTCAAAAAAATCATTTGTTTAGTATTTTTTAAAGAACATATCAAAATGGCGTTCATGACATCTTATTCTGTGCGTACAAAAACCAAAGAAAAAATTTGGATCGGAAAAATTTTAAAAGTTTGCAATTTTTGAAACTTTGGAGTTTATAATGAACATTGGATCTTTTCCATCTTGAGAAGTGCATATCACTCTGTTCTTAAAATATTTTTTTTTAAAAATTGGAGCCATTTTTGAGACAATTTTGAAAACGTCCCACGGGCTTCATGAAAAGTCCCCCCAAATTTTGAAAGAATTATTTTCAAAATCGCATAGCTTTGAGTCTAACCACATCAATTGGAGAATATTCATTATCTCAAACATTCTACTAATAATGTAGGTGCTAGTGTTGTTCACAAACGTAGTGACACACAGACAGACAGACAGTATATACCCTGCGTGGGCTGCTACTCCACAGGCTATCTTGTTCTATCAGGGGGATTGTTCCCCGAGATGGGCATCCACTAGGATTTGACCGTTATCCGCACCCCATCTGGTGTCAAGAACACCTTCAAGATGGTATCCGGCTCCCGATGGAAAGCAGTTACCCTGCACGGGAACATCCCTGGGTGGGGCCACTATCAGCTTCGAGGTGCTAGCTTTCCAAGCTAGAACTGGAGTCAAAATAAGCGCCACTCACAATGCGCCGGGACAAGTCCCTCCTCTTTGCCCAGAGTATCGGGCCACTGCCACGACGAAGCCAAGTGCCCAACTGGGGGCTACCCGGGCCAAGGGCCAGGGAGCTTGGGGCCCCCGACCTGTCCCCTCACTGCATCCACATTAAAGCTATCGACGTGAGTGCCGCCGGAACCTAGGCAAACCTGATAGAGTGTTTCATACATCCCGTCTGGACTTTTACATGTGGATTTGACATCCGGCACCAGTTGCACAGAGGATAGAGAACGAACGACGGCTACCGAACCCCATGCCCAATACCGCCAAAGGTTAGTGGAAAGCCACCTACTCACTGCCTCCACCTTGAAGCTATCGACGCGAGTGTCGCCGGAACCTAGGCAAACCTGATAGGGTGTTTCATACATCCCGTCTGGACTTTTACATGTGGATTTGACATCCGGCGCCAGTTGCACAGAGGATAGAGAACGAACGACTGCTACCGAACCCCATGCCCAATCCCGCCAAAGGTCAGTGGAAAGCCACCTACTCACTGCCTCCTCCTTGAAGCTATCGACGCGAGTGTCGCCGGAACCTAGGCAAACCTTATAGGGTGTTTCATACATCCCGTCTGGACTTTTACATGTGGATTTGACATCCGGCGCCAGTTGCACAGAGGATAGAGAACGAACGACGGCTACCGAACCCCATGCCCAATCCCGCCAAAGGTCGGTGGAAAGCTACCTACCCACTGCCTCCTCCTTGAAGCTATCGACGCGAGTGTCGCCGGAACCTAGGCAAACCTTATAGGGTGTTTCATACATCCCGTCTGGACTTTTACATGTGGATTTGACATCCGGCGCCAGTTGCACAGAGGATAGAGAACGAACGACGGCTACCGAACCCCATGCCCAATCCCGCCAAAGGTCGGTGGAAAGCTACCTACCCACTGCCTCCTCCTTGAAGCTATCGACGCGAGTGTCGCCGGAACCTAGGCAAACCTGATAGGGTGTTCCATACATCCCGTCTGGACTTGTACATGTGGATTTGAGGTCCGACGCCAGCTGCACAGAGGACAGAGAACGAACGACTGCTACCGAACCCCATGCCCAATCCCGCCAAAGGTCAGTGGAAAGCCACCTACTCACTGCCTCCTCCTTGAAGCTATCGACGCGAGTGCCGCCGGAACCTAGGCAAACCTGATAGGGTGTTTCATACATCCCGTCTGGACTTTTACATGTGGATTTGACATCCGGCACCAGTTGCACAGAGGATAGAGAACGAACGACGGCTACCGAACCCCATGCCCAATCCCGCCAAAGGTCGGTGGAAAGCTACCTACCCACTGCCTCCTCCTTGAAGCTATCGACGCGAGTGTCGCCGGAACCTAGGCAAACCTGATAGGGTGTTTCATACATCCCGTCTGGACTTTTACATGTGGATTTGACATCCGGCGCCAGTTGCACAGAGGATGCCAGCTAACTAATCCCGCGTCCGCCGATCCGGCCCAAAGGTCGGTGGCGAACCACCTTCTCACTTTTCCCACCTTGATGCTAACGACGTGAGTACCGCCGAGAAACTCGGGACCGGGTGGATGTCTCCAACTCCTCCGAGATCCTCAGGTCTTGCAACCATCCCCTCCACCTCCCTGGGAGGACGTTTTCAAATCAAACGTTTTCTTTGTAATCCAATACGTTTGTTTTCGTTGAAATTTCGAAATCCATACCATTACATAACTTTCTCTATATTACGTTTATTACTCAGTATGTAGTACGTACGTATATGAGAAATTACAAAAAGGCACAATGACTAAAGGCTGTGCTAACACAAGCTACTTTGTGTTAACACAATACTTTAAATCTATTGATGCTCAATAAAATTATTATTAGGGCACACTTGAAAACCTGCATTCGCAGGCAAATTGATATTTTTCTATACCCAACTTTAATTCTCTCCATCTAAGAATTTTTTGGATTGAACCCTTCAGTGCATTGGCACTCGTGAATACACCGAAATAACATAGGAGGTAACGTTGATTTTCCCATATAATATTTGATTGAGACTTAGATGTAATAATAAATTTTGCTTCGTTTGAAAGAAGAGTAAACATATTGCCTCTCATGGCTTCAAGAGATTTCCCAACACGACAACAAATACGATATTTCAGTGATATCTCCTTCACAGACTACTTGAAAATTTATCGCATAATCTTAATTACTAACGAAGTTCGCTTAAAAACTGTATAAAAGGCTGGGATTTAGATGATGAGACATCCTTTCTTCAAAATGTACAAGCTCGGCCTGATTGTCCTGTTCGCTGGTGTCTGTCTTGGTATGTATCAATCAGAAGCACTGTCGACAATCATTGCCCTGATCTATCGAGGAAATGGTGTAAAAAAGATACTCAAGCTCGTGCACATTTGCAAAAATATCTGCACCAATAATTCTGTTCCTTCAGTAATTGCTCCATTTTCATTACGCTGAGGAATATCCAGTACAATACACAGTATCTTTGTGCTTGTGGAATCAATATAACTAATTTTAAATGCCCACAATAATTGAAAGAAAACTATGCAGACTCCGGCCGTGTGAGAAGTGTCTCTGGTTTCGTCAGACACTAAGAAACTCGGGAAAAAAATCAAAAAAACACATTCGATTGTGACTGAAAAATGCAAATATTTTATTATTGTTGTTATTATTATTATTATTATTATTATTATTATTATTATTATTATTATTATTATATCTATTTTCATACTCCACATATCGACTCATAAATAGTGCGTTACAGTTTTAGACGTAGCCGATGTATTGCAATAGCAACCAAGAAAGGGGGTGTCCACCATTAAATTTTTGCTACTCATGAGTTTTGTTATGGAATATCAACTTTTTTTGATATTCTTGATATGTAAAGTGGTCTTGCATTGCGTATAATAAACAGTGCGCCAGGTAAGTCTCTCTGCTGTGGCACCAGTGGCTGGTGAGGGTGCTAGCAAGAGAAATTATGTTGGTAGCACGAACTGCAGCTTGTAACAAATGAAACCACAAACAGAGTATTCATGACCACAATCATAACAGATACTGGAAGTGTTGCCCCCTTCACTTTTTTCTCAGTGATCTGCGTGCTACGAACATAAATGCAATTTTTAATAGGAGACCCTGATTCGGCTAGGTGCAGAGAGACTTTCCCCACGCATGTTTCTGTACTTTGTTATAGCTGTATTTCTGAAGAATTTTTTAAAATATTTAATTTATTGTAGAGCTATACAAGATGGTTTTATTTGTTGTTTGTGGTTTCTATGTTTTGGAAAACCATTTTGGGTGTTTTTATTTACCAGCAGTTTTGCTGCTGCAGATTACCATCATATATTTCATCATAGTGCGGTCACGCCGAGTTCACCTACGTTACCGCGGACAAACGTTCACCATATTTTAAGTATTCGGTTAAAAATGAATTTCTTTGAATTCGTTCTGGGTTAATCGGTTTTTATTGTCTCTCTGTGTTTATTTATTTATTTGTCAAAAAACAGTAAAAACTGTATATAACGTGTGGGGAAAGAGATTTATCTGCGCACATTTTCTTGAGGGCCAGTCTGTCTGACTCAGTCTCTGTGTGTTACTCTCTCTGTATCTGCCTCTCTCTGTCCCTGTCATTTATATTTAGTTGCAGATTCAGCAGGTGAGGTAATGTTAAGAAGCGCCGGACCAGCAAAAATGTAAAGGAATGTTCAGACAGGTTTCATCCTGTAGATTACGGTGTGAGAAAAATTTCTTTGTAGTCTTCGGCCTCAAAATTTTAGTCTTAATACCCTAGAACGCTTCGTTTAGGAGTTATTTAACTATTTATATTCAAAAACCCTACTGAGCGTAGCGGATTGCATTTGACATGAATATTTAGTATTTTATTCTGCAGCACCATCTGGCGCCATTTTTTTCGATATTTTAATAGTTATTCTTCT
>JAHLJT010009436.1:15799916-15904389 GCA_031308135.1 Acheta domesticus
TCTTAGTTTATTTTGGTTTTATTTTAAATTCTTGTACAATGCACTTTAATATTTTGCACCATTTCACTTTGTACAACGATCTCTTACGTGTTTCGTTATAGGAACACGTTTTTTCGTTCAATTCTTTCTCTATAAGACATCAATCTCCGTTGCTAACCTCATTCTCTAACAACCTCGGTACATCCTATGTTCCTTATTTATCAAATAACAATGTAAAAAATGTAAATAAACATTGGAATTGTGCGAAACGTTACACCCGCCACTCCCCTGCCCGCCTAACCCTACCTCTTTCCGCCCCGCCCCGCCCCGCCCCGCCCCGCCCCGCCCCGCCCCGCCCCGCCCCGCCCGCCCCGCCCCGCCCCGCCCCGCCCCGCCCCGCCCCGCCCCGCCCCGCCCCAATGTAGAGCGCGCAACCTCGGGCCTCGAGGGCGATTGTCGCAGTTAGTGCGATCTCCCTCCGCGGCGAAGGCAGCGCCCACAGCCCCATTACACGCGCAGGCCCCCGAGAAGTAACGAGCGCCACCAGCCGCACACAAGCGCTCACACGACGCTCAGGAGGCGCCGGCGAGGACAATTATCGTTAGGCTGCAGTACAGCCCACGAATGAAGCCCTGAAAGGACATCCGCGATGCCCCGGACAAATGCAAATAGCAGAGCCAGGTCAAATGCGAGGACGTTCATCACCAGAATTTCTTTTTATACGCGAAGTGAAGCGAATTTTTCAAGATCTAAAAGGTGTTTATTACAACATTGAAATTTCTCACTCGTCGGCCAATCAATGGAGTCCTCTCGCAAATACAGTGAAAATATGAAATCAAAACACATAATAATAAGCACACTGAACTGAATAGGAACAGTGCGATATGTTCAGCAAGATTTCATAAAAATTACAATTAAATATAACCAAAAATTGACACTTAAAGCTGAGGATGACAACATCAAATCTTACATCACTGTTACGTAAATAGTATTTATAAACACATTAGTCCACATGGCAGAATGTCTTCCAATGTCAAAAGGAAATGGCACAAGAACTTCATGATGCCACATAATTTCGCTATGAAGATACGTAATTCATATAATTTATTGTAATTTTGAATAGATGGTCAAACGCACAATTAAAGCTCATGAAAATAATTATAAAAGCATTACAATAAACACAAGGAAGCTGGTACCATTCGCTTTGTGAAAGCAAGTTTTAATGGTGGAAACGCGGTCTCATTCAGCTGAGGCCGAAACGAGCCGTTCGAAGTATTTTGAATCGTGAAACGGTACTTCAGAACCACCCAGGCGTTCACGGCCTCCTGAAACGCTTCGCGAGCCGGGCGCAGCCACTCGCCGTCCGGCCATATGTAAATAGGGGACCAAATAATCCCTTCATCTCTGCTCGCGAAACTGACTTTCTAATTCTACAAGTACATTGGGGACCAAACCAACTCACGTATTACTCGTTCACTTTACATTTGCAGACGGAGCGCTGCGATCTGTTTACATGAGGTCACCGCCGACTGAATGAGAAACGCGCGTCTGCAGTAGATACTGACCGTTTAATATGATATAGATGGCGGTGAACAGCACACAGAACCCCGGCGGGGCAAGAACATAACCATTAAGCATTAGATAAGTGCAAAAAAGAAATAAAAATATTGTACGTAAATGTTCTGAATAGCGTGTGCTCTGATCCATTTTAATGTATATTACCTTAATCATTTAAGGGCGTAACTCCAGCTCACTGCCAGAAAGGCATAATTCGTCAGCTGTGTCCGTAGCGCTTATGCTGCCTTCGGAGACAACGGGACCATTCGTGTATTCTCGGTTGTGTGTGCGGACCTTCACTTTCAAAACAATATTAGTTCCTAATTCTGCCGTCTGCAAATGTAAAGTGAACGAGTAATAAGGAAAAGGACTGATGGAGCAGGTAAGCACCGTTGGAGGCCGTCGCCACGCTGCTGTGTAGCTTTTCCTTGTGCTTTATTAACAATCTCCCAGACTCGCTCCAATATCAAAATGAAAAGCAAAGAAAAGCACAGGGTGTCAAAATTTCATGTCCAATTTGCATGTTCGAAACATTAGCTAAGAAAAAACCAAGAGTATAAAGATAGGAAGATTAGCAGAATAATTCAATCAACGAATGAATACCAACTCTAACCAAACCTTATTTCGGAAGAAAAAATGCCAGTCGTACGTCTGGAAATTGGGGAGTTGTGTTTTAAAAAACAATGGCTATGAAAATGTTCTTGGAAACTAGAATGTCACCTTTCACTTTTACTTGGAAGGGGAAGAGGTAGTTGGTCCCCAATTTACGCGTGCCCTTCTCTGGGTTGGTCCCCAATTTACTTACGGGTTAAACACTCATTTTCCTCGTGGTCCCCAATTTACAATCGCCGTGCTATCCGCGAGTCGGCGGGGGCCGGGGGGCCGCCGGGGCGGAGGTCGCGAGGGGGCGGGGAAGTCCCAGGCAGCGCACGCGCGAGGCCGCACACGCACGTGAGCGCGCGCACGGTCGCTATGAGTTACGAGGCAGCGCGGGGCGGGCGCAGCGGGCCCTCTGAAATTCGGCGTTCGTCGGCCCGGCCGCGCGGGGCGAGGTCCTCGGCGCTCGCAGCTGGCTCTTCGCGGCGGAACCCAATGAACACGCTGCGCGGGCAATGAGGACACGAGACATGCGATTTCTCTTGTTTCATTTACAACGCTCCACCGTACGGGAATCCCGGCTCACAACAGCACTCGACGTACGGTTTTTCGTAGTATCCATTATTTCCCCCACTCATCATCTCGGTTTAAACTTCATAAAAAATTATTTTAAGTATAACGAGCCAGAAATTAAGATCTAGGAACATTAAATACTCAATAAGAAAAGGAGGAAAAAAAGTATGTACGTCAAATGCTATAATTTTGGGAAACTTGTGAAGAAAATCTCTACCATGTAGCAACACTAATTTTACCTACATTTCGTTTGTTTGTTGTTGTTGTTGTTTTATTTGTTTTTTTTTAAACTTAAGACTGTCAACAATGATGCCTGAGACCGAATATACAGAATGGAAATTAAACTAGAGTGATGTGTTAATTTCTACAAGCAGTAAAAGCATTTCGCAAAGACTTGTTAATGTAAGTATTGCGTTCACGCAGTTTAACGCAATGAAACAGGTGCAGAAATGACGTTCGTTGCATACCGATATAAACAATGACAAGCTTGTTAGTCAATTGGAAACGTGATTGAAAATATCGAGCACGCGAATGTTAAACATTCTCATACCTTTCAAATGAGTGAAATCCTCATTCGAGACTCAACTGAGAATGCCAATGCTCCAAGGACACACGGGTGATGAATTACACACAAAAGCACGCTCAACTTGCTGGTCTCAACATATTAATGAATGTGCAATGGATTTCCAACACGCTGTCATCTGCTTGTGGTTTCCCCAAGGATACAAACACGATTGCGACAGGATGTCGCTTAACTTCATCCAACTACGAACCTCATTAATAGGTAAATCGAAGGAAAAACAAAAGGAATGAATGTTATTTCACATTCTTTCTTACAACAACATTTTATAAGGGTATTTTAGATTTCAGTAAATCATTTTACTATTTTTAATGAGAAATACACAAATATTGCAGGCTGCCGAAATTATATTCGCGTGCCCCCCCCCCTCCCAGGTTAGTTAAAAAATATGAGTTTTGCAAGGCAGAATGACTGATCCAGAAAGCGACTCTGTCACATACAAATGCCTCGACGCTTTATCAGCCATCGAGTGGCGCAGACATTCAACTCCGTGTGTCCAGAAGATAGCCAAAGAGATCTCGTTGTCACCCAGACATGCAAATGAACTCACCGATAAAACACGTTGACGCATGGTCGCATAGCTGTAGGTGACTGCACACTGCGCGTGTGGGTCCGACAGCCCAGTCAACGCTTGTAAATAGTTCGACTCACGTACACTGAACACTCCTGTTTCAAAAACGATCGACCTTGAAAAAGTCTTCTAAATGCTGGGCGGCTTCATCACACTACAAGACGAGGAAACCAAGTCACACGTGAGTACAGGAACTGCGCGCTGGACATCTACCCAACAAAAAAAACCGCAACGCGCACTCTCACTTTCCTCGCCGAAGAAACTTCGTTTGCGTTCGAAAAAACCACTGCCGGCGCGGCGCCAGATGCATCACGCAGACGCCCACTCTCCCTCTTTGAAGCGCGGAGAAACCCCCATTGTGCATATTAAGGAGCATCGATTAGCAACGCCGCAGCGCCCGAGAGAAACCTCAGAGTCGTCCGGCGCGCTACGGCCGGCGGACACGCGCGGGCTGATCTCCGGCGGCGATGTCGGGCGCCGCCGACGGCCGCCGCGGCGCTCCCGACGCCGGCGTCGACGCGGCGTCGAAGTGGCCGGCGACGGCGGCGGCGGGGCAGGGGACAGCGGCGGCGAACGGGGAAACCGAAGCGATGCTAACGGAGGAAACTCTGGCGCCACCGGTGTCGAAAGTTGGTTTCGATGGGACGAAAGTGTCAGAGGGGAGTTTAATGATGGAGGCAACATAGAAGATATTGGAGGTAGCGGTGGAGATTGTACGAAATGATACTGCGAGGTTGATGAAGAAGACGATGCTGGAGATAGTAGAGGTGACGATGGAGGTACTGGTGAACTCGGTGACGGCGGAGGTGGTGATGGCGGGGAAGAATGTGACTGCGACAGAAAAGCCGAGGGAGGCGCCGGCGAAGAATTGTAAGACAAAAGAGAGGAACTTGGTGACGCTGTGGCCAATGATGGTGGAAGAGGGAAAGTGGGTGGTAACGGAGACTGAGGGGACGGCAAAGGACCGAAAGGCAAATACGAGGATGCTAGCGGAAACGGTGGTTCAGGTGACAGCGGCAGTGACACAAAAGGCGAAAGGGGGCGTGGGCTAGCTAGAAACAACTGTAGCGAAGACGGGGGAGAGTGACATGTGAATGAACAAGACGACGACGGTGACAATTGCGGAGACGGCGGAGGAGGAAATGGAGGAGAAGAAAGCGAATGCTGAAGCAGCGAGGAGTGCTGCGGCGGCGGCGCCGTCGGCGACGTCGGAGGCGGCGGCGGCGGCGGCACAACGCCAACCCGCTCACGCAACGACGTGCGCGGCAGCTCCCTCGCAGGGCGAACGATCTCCCTCTCGGCCAGATTGGAATCCGCATTCAAACACTGCGCAGTAAACACCCGTTGGGCGCCTGCAGAGTGACAGCACTCCCCGCACACCCCACTCGTTCAAACGCATTACCAACACTCGCGGTACAACACAAACACACGTGGCCCGAACACTTTGGCACATCGCACGCAGGCAGCGTCAGCTGTCGCTCTCTGAAGCAGCGCGCTCTAGCGGCAGGCGCTCGCGCGCGGCGCGTGCATCGCAGCGCTAATGCAGTGCAGGCGGCGCGGCGCGGCGCGGCAGCGGACGTGGCGGTCACCGGCGGCGGCGGTGCGGCGCGGCACCTGCACACGTGCGCGGCGGACACGTGACGCCATCATGGCCGACGGCGGCGGCGGGGGCGGCGGCGGCGGCGGTGGCGGTGCCTGCTTCCGGCGCGCGGCGGAAGCTGACGTCGCACGCCTCCGGGCCCGCCCCCTGGGGCGTCGCGGTGGAGATTCGCTTGCGCAACGGCAGCGCCGCAAAGGCTGTAGTGCAGGGGCGTCCAACTTGCAAGGCCTAAAAGGCTACAACTAAAACCTTCAATATGGTCGCGGGCCATCTTTTCGTTACTCGGGCGATCCACACCTGACTTCCACGTCATGTAAGCCGGCACTTTGTCCGGCTGTTCTGAAATGGAAGGAGGGGGAGAATGGAACTATGCGTGATTTCGGATCGTACCATGCATAACGCTTGGAATAAGAACGCATGAAAAAATAAAATTGGGATGATTATGAATTTCTCAATTTACTACAAAAAATACTAAAATCTAAACTCTATGTTAGTAGATTTACTGCATGTAAAAGATCCCCAAGCCTAAATGAAGCCTCTGGGCAAAATTCAAAATCGCCTGTTTCGTCGCACATGGAATACCTTCTTTCTCCGCTAGTCGGTGAAAGGAGCGTTACGAAATTTGCGTGATCAGACGAAAGAGCAGGCCTCATGGCTTGAGTCTCGCCACTCAAGGCGAGAAATAAATAAAACAAGGCATCAATTCAGTTCAATTCAATCTATTTTACATTAAAGGGGGTGTTAACCCCAACAGAGCGTGTGCCCTAGGGGCTCAATGTTCTCGCCCAACATGGTTGCACGACACATCACTTTCGACTAATAACCTTTCGCGGGCCACAGTAAATGGCACCGCGGGCCTAATGCGGCCCGCGACCCGCCAGTTGGACACCCCTGCTACAGAACGTGTCACACGACGCCTTTTTATGTCCGCCGCTCGCGACGTCGCGCAGGGACCGAAATGCGGTGCACTTTGTCATGCGGATTGTGTAAGTCCTGTTCTTGGTTCGTTTCCTAATCCGGTTTCGGCCGATATTATTTCGGAAAATATGAGAACACGATGATATATTATGTCGTTTGTAAGGGCGATGTTCGGTAAGATGTTACATAACCCAGAGTTGGTACCAGCACGTTACATGCTAGAATCGTAAGCAAAAACTTTGTTCTAGAGGCTATAAATTTCCTTAAAGGATATCCTGTTCATATTGATATGATTTGTATTTCGATCAATGAAATCCAGATAACTATGCACTCCCGGCGTCTTGTAATATATGTGTAAAAATTACATATCGAACTCTGAAGTTTCTTTTTAGGCCTTTTCCGTACCCTAGGATGAAATGTATACTGGTTATCGTGTACCTGTTACTTGTAAAGATAAATTATATGCTTACTTTATTATCGTTTACTACAAGTGCAGAGGTCTTGAACATCACACATTGAAAACTTTGTCTGATAGATAAATAAGAATGATAACAATCATATTAGTTTGTGACGAATATTGGCGAATTAAGAATTTTATGAATGGCAGAGACAAGAAAAAAGTTACTTGTTGATAATTCAGCGCGTCTCCATTCTATCAGTAATTGGACCTTTCGCAGATCTGAATACGGAATTAGCACATCGACAACATTAAACTTAAACATTATTTCAACATTTGATACGTTACTGAGTGGCACCACCAACAGAATTCCGTACCGGTCGCCACTGCCAAAAGATTATATTTTCTTTGCTTGTGGGTTCTTGGAATATCACTCCAGTAATAACTTCGCTAAGAAGGTGTACACCTATGGATGGTGTTCTGTTCTTTCTTTTTAATTCAAAATTCAACTGTAATGAATTCGTCTTAATCATGCTTTCGGATTCGTTGTTGAGTACAATTATTTTTCAATCTGAAGAACAAAATGGTAAAAGTTTCTCTTTAAACTCTGAGACCCAAGTCCGGTCATGGAACTGCAGGAGCGAAGCTGAGAGCCACTTATACTGATGCTACATCAGCGACAAAACATTTTCTTTTAAACAGAAATAGTAATTATTAACATTCACGAGGGGGTCTCTTTTAACGTTGGTCGCGATTATGCATGTTCATTTCAAGTTTTAACTAACAAAATCAAATCAAAAAGTAATCAGGCCTATTAACAAGAGACTTGTATCTGACTGAATAATTCAAAAATTAATTTAGACTTCACTTACCGACGAAATCTCTATTTTAATCATTTTTCATTATGGTCCGAAGAATTTCAAATTTATGGATTAGGCTACACGTTTTCCTGATGATAGTGCTTCTATCATTCAAAAATAAAATATCAACCACGTGAAAACATCGAACACAAAATATCGATGGTAAAAAACATCGGCTTCCAATAATCGATGTGAAATACATTGAAGACTTCATAAAACCATGGACGCTACTGTCGCCTCCTTCCTTGGCGCAGGCAGCGGGTGAAGCGGTGGCGCCGAGACGACCCCGCGCGCTCGCGTTCATTCGTTCGCAGCGAAAGCCCCGAGGCGTCACGCGCTCCACGCGGCCACGGCGCGCGCGGGGGCGGAGCCAACGGGCGACGCGGGCCACGCCCCGCCCAGCCACCCACCACTCGCCTTAATGTGGTGGCCGCTGGCATTCGGTCACTGTTACACCTCCCGTCTTATGGAACGAATATTTTTAATCAATTCGCGAACGTCCTTCTCAACGGGACTCGTGGCCTCAGAAATTGTTTGCCACTGTTAAAATGATTCGTTTTAGAAGGCACGAGGTGTAACCATGATTTAATGTCGTCGACCACTATAGAAAAATCGAAGTATAGTCGTGGGATACTTTCACACAAATATGGTTACATTACTCGGACATTGGGATCTTTTCAGGGTAGTTACGAGTCACCGCGGACTATAAAAAAATAAATATACTCACCACTATGATCGGGATTTCGGCATTTTTTCCGTTTTATTTACCAACTTTAACAGGTGTACTTTATATGCATTCTGAATCCAAATAAACGTGAATTCTTATGGATTCAGAAAACTCTTAAAATTCTTAGTGAATTTTCATTTCTTTTCAAAATTCTTAGTGATTTCAAATTACCTTATGAATTTTTTTCTATTTGATCTTCCATTATCAGATTTTACGGATCACAAATTACCGAATACAGTGTGCAGCTTGAATCAGTTCTCCAAATTAAACAAATTTGTAATTTGAGTATTAAACCTGAAAAAAGACGAAAAAACAAAGGTCCTGTTCAGTGTCTACGATGTCTGGACTTTGGGCACACCAGGAACAACTGTAACCACACAATTTCTTGTATTTACTGTGCAGAAAATCACTACTCTGTAAATTGTCCCCAACGGGAACAAGTACCTGTTTGTAGGAACTGCAAGGGCCCCCACCGTGCGGACATACGAACTGCCGAATGTCCGTACTACAGAAAACTAATAGAACCCCCCACACAAATGCACAAGAAAGGAATGCTAAAACCAAAGAAAATAAAAGCAGGCCACCTCCGCCTCGACTCTCCATCCACAACTTCCCAGGTCTTCAATCAAACAGTCCTATTCCAAACTTCACCCATGAGACCAATCAACCTACAAGATCTCCACATATGCATTATAATCAAAACTCGGCGCAACCAATTAACCATATTCCTAACCAAAATAATAACTCCTTCGTGCATTCACTAGTCAACTCCATCACAACCTACATAATCAATATAATAAACACTATCATTCCATCAATCATTAGCAACATTCAAAACTCATTCTCAGCGTATTTTAATAATATTAATAATGGCAGTACAGCACCTTAGTAATATAAATCTAATAAATTGGAATGCAAATGGCGTAACCAATAAAAAACACGAACTTAATTATTTCCTGAAAGCAAAACAAATAAAAATAGCCTGCATAACGGAATCCCATCTTAAAAGTAATATTGTTTTTAACATGCCGGGTTACAATATACTTAGAACCGACAGACTAAACAGCAACGGAGGAGGAGTCATGATTCTTATAGAAAGAACTGTTCCATATATACAAGTAAATCTCCCAAATACGCCTGGATTAGAAACAGCAGCAATTAAATTTCCTTTAAACAATAGACTATTAACCCTGATTGCAGCATACAAATCACCACAAGTAAAAATACAAGACACAAATATTGAATCACTATTTCAACTGAACTCCCCCGTCTTACTCATTGGAGATCTAAACGCAAAAAACTCTAACTGGGGATGTAGAACTACAAATAATGCCGGTCGACACTTACTAAAACTAATTAATGATCTAAATTTAAGACTTTTAATTCCGCCAGAACCAACACATTATCCATACGACACGAACAAACATCCAGACATCTTGGACATTGCAATCAGTAATACACAAAATACATTCTATTCAACTCCTCTATTCGAACTGGATTCTGATCATTTACCAATAATCATCTCAACACACACTCCTCCACCGCCCCCACGTCCACCCACCCACTCATTAAACATCAACAACATAAACTGGAAGGAATTCAGGAAAATAATAACAAATAAAACCACCAAGTTTAAAAATTTAAACACCCCACTCGAAATAGAAAGAGCAATATCATACTTACATGATATAATCACCAACGCCATTAAACAACTACAATCCAATAGACCCCTCATCACCCACAAAACAACTAATAAGATACTGCCAGGAAAAATATTAACAGTAATCAACACTAGGAACAGAACCAGAAGATTATGGACCAAAACCAGAAACCCACAGCTAAAGAAAGAATTGAACCTACTTAATTCAATAACAAAAAAAGCAATTAACGACTTTCACTGCTCATCTTACAACAAAATTATAAAATCATTGAGTACAACCAATAATTCACTCTGGCAGTTCACAAAACATATTTAAAAAAGAAAAATAGTATCCCACCTCTAAATACGACAACAGGAAAAAAATTCGCACCATTTGAAAAAGCAGAAGCCTTGGCCGATCATTTCGAAACATCATTTACGCTCAACAACACACCAACCCATCCCGACCATGCTATGATATTACAAACAGTTTCAGCCCCAAACTATGATGTACCACATAAGATAAAATTCATATCCCCAAATGAAGTGAAAAACATAATTAAAAAACTACCACAAAAAAAAGCCCCTGGCCACGACAAAATCACCAATAAGATTCTCAAAAACCTCCCATTTCCAACTATAGCTTACATCAATAACATATATAACTCAATAATAAGAACTGGATATTATCCTATAGTATGGAAAAACTCAGTGATAATACCTATTCCAAAACCATACAAAAATCATAGCAATGCAGAGAACTACAGGCCGATAAGCCTACTAACATCTCTTTCAAAAATTCTTGAAAAGTTAATTCTAAAAAGATTAAATAGCTACTTACAGAAAACACAAATCATTCCATTGCACCAGTTTGGCTTCATAAAACACGTATCAACAGCACACCAACTACTCAGACTCTCAGAATATATCCACACAGCCTATCAAAACAAACACCATACAGTAGTCTCATTTCTCGACATTTCTCAGGCGTTTGACCGAGTATGGCACGAAGGACTTTTATACAAACTCCGAACTATGGGAACACCAACCTACTTAGTTAAAGTTATCAATAGTTTTCTAACCGACAGATCTTTCACAGTTTCAGTAGAAAATCACATCTCCAATCCCCGCAAAATACTAGCAGGTCTTCCCCAAGGATCACCACTCTCACCCACTCTATTCAACATATACACTGCAGACATACCCACTACAATACCCACCCAATTAGCACAATTCGCCGACGATACCGCCATCTATAAGTCCAGCCATTCACTCAAAATCATTACCGATAGAATACAACATCACCTAAACAAAATAGACAATTGGTCAACATTGTGGAAAATCAAACTTAACCCAAGTAAATCAACCGCTAAAATATTTTCTCTCAGACCATTTGCCCACCCACCTCCATTACATATAAATAAACACACAATTCCATGGACATCACAAAACCAAACAGTAAAATATCTCGGGCTGAACTTCGACACAAGACTCAACTGGAAAACACACATAACACTGAAACAACAACAAGCTAAAATAAAAATAGCTCAACTAAAACCCCTTATCAACTTCAAAAGCTGTTTATCCTTAACAAATGCCATTACACTTTATAAAGCAATAGTCAGGCCCTTAATGCTGTACGCATGCCCCATCTGGACCAACGCATCTATCTCCAATATCAATAAACTTCAAGTTGTACAAAATAGATTTCTCAGATTGGCAACAAAAGCCCCATGGTTCATTTCAAACGCCCAACTTCATAAAGAACTAAATATATCACCGATCATCAAACATATTGCCCACCTTTCCAACAACTTTTATTCCAATCTGAATACAATAAACCAAGCAGTCCACTACAACCTGGCCTCATTAAATGATCTCCCAACCAGAATTAAAAACAGATTTCCTTTCGAAGCCTTCTTGCAAATTTTCTCCCTAAACTGTTCTAAGTAGGGGCTCTTGTAGTTTCCTACACCAAGAGTAGTGTAGTTATGTTAAGTTAAGTTTACTTTAAGTTATAATGTAAGCCATCACAACACATGATGGAGTAATTTGTTACTGAACTGTGTACTATCCAACAATAAATAAATCATTATTAAAAAAAAAAAAAAAAAAAAACAGTGTGCAGCAACTAGAAGGAAGGACAAGTTTCTACTTCTGATTTGTGACCTACCAATGTCGAGGGTAGACACATTATTGTGTTGATATCCTTACTTGTAGCAATACTTTTATGGTCTATAGCTATACCACTTCAAAGAGAATGTCAGAAATCGTGTTTCCTGTTTTGAACCGCATTATCTTTTGTCCAAATGATGTTATTAAAGCTCTGTGTCGTGAAAACAAATTGACGGAAAAGATTTCAATCATCTCTGTAAGTCTATTCTCTTTCGTTGTCGTCGAAAGTCAAGTCATCACGCCGCTATCCTTCCACTTGCAGCTTAAAGTCTAAAATAAAGCGATATGATGACACGAACTATGTGAGAGAAATCTCATTGAAGGTTGAAGTGAAAGAATAAAATGGCTTCTGCAGTTAAGTCGTATCTTCTTTACTTACTTAAGATCCAATTATTCCTTTTACTAGATCCCATCTGCTGCTTAGAAAGTGAATTTCTGTCGTCAATGGAGTATCTTTAGATCAGACCAGAGTTTCTTATATCAATGTAATTGAGGAGCTTTAAAGTGTCGATGTTCTCTATGAAAAACAATGTTTCAAGAAGGGAAAGTATTCACCATCAGTCTAATAGTTTGAAAGAGGATTCGACGGTTTTCGTTTGCCGATTAATGCAAGAAAACACAATTTTCAAAAACTATAATTGGCAGAATGATGGAGAAAACGCACAAAACAAATAGAAATACAGATACGTCACTTTAGAAATAAATTCAATATCTCGGATCATTAAAATCAAAACGTCATTCGAAGTTCGGGAAAATTCTTCACCGAAATCCTGGTGATCGATCTACGGACTCTTGAATATATGGCAAGAGGTAAGAGTACGCATGTCATTATACAGCGTTTCTCTAACTTTGCCCCTCAAGGTCACTCAAATCCCATCTCGATGGAATATATCACGGCATTTCGCGTCTTTTTCGGTCTTGCCGGTAGAAGTAGCATGATCGCAAGTACTGCTTGATACGGTCGCGATCAAGCGAAATCTAGCCGAACGACTGAGAAAGACGCGAAATGCCGTGACATATTCCATCGCGAAGATGGGATTTGAGTGGCCTTGAGGGGCAAAGACAAAAAATCGCAGTGTATATACCAGGCGGGGAAGTTTGAAGGTTCAATTGAAGTTGAGCCGACCGCCGTCATGATCCGTACAACGTACATTTGTATTTTACAGAAATCCCTTGACTTCTCTTAAATGTATTATTTTCAAAAATTCTAGAAATGTGTTAAGTTATCAAATTTTTACAATTTCTCAAAACTAAAAGTTTTTGTTGTTGTTGTTATTTAAGGTCGAATCAACTACTCTGTCATTTGCGACCACTATTGGCAGTAATGTTATGGCAAGATGATGACACGATATGATGATGACAGGAAGTGAAAGGACGAACACATACAACCATGCCCGAGGCGGGACTCGAACCCGCGACGCCACGGTCCAAGACCACAACGGCACTACTGCCTTAGCGATCTCGGCCACGGGGCCGGCACGAATAATTTTAATTAAACGAAATAACGGACTCTCCATTTCAAATCGGAATTCGTAATACGCCTGTAGGGGTTTTCGAGGAGCGGCAAACGAGAATGGGCCGGAGCGGAGGCGGCTGTGAGCGAGAGGCGGGCGATGGCGTCCGGACAATCGACCGGAAGCGGCGGCGCTGGCGAGTTCCGGCCCGCATTCCTCTGGTGACGTCATCCGTGGCGCCACCAGCGGCCTTCCCAGGCACTCTTCTTCCCAGCGCAGCAGCCGTCGCCGGAGCGGGGCACCGGGGCGCGAACTGCTTCCGGCTTTCCGTTCTTTTCTTCCGAGGAGCGCAGTCGCGGCGGCGAGTGGAGTTACAGATGTGTCGTAAATAGAAACACGTCGGCGGTATTGCGATGGTGTAGCGGTTAGCGTAACGCCCACGTTCGCGGGTTCAAACCCGATCGAAGCCGTAGATTTTTAAGGGCGAAAAAATCCTTCGTACGCCTTCCTTCGGAGGGGAAGTAAAGCCGGCTGTCCCATGTTAGTAGATTTACTTGCATGTAAAAGATCCTCAAGCTTTAATGAAGTCTCTGAGCTAAATTCAAATCGCCTGTTTTGTCGCCCGATATAATACCTCCTTTCTCCGCTCGTTGGCGAAAGGAGCGTAGCGAAATTTGCGTGGTCAGACGGAAGAGCAGGCCTCATGGCCTGAGCCTCGCCACGTAAAATAAGGCATCAATTCAATTCACGTCGCTCGCCGTTAAGAAGTTGTGCGTCACTCTAGAGAAGGCCATGTCTTCAACGGGGCATTATAACGTTAGAAATGTAGCGTTGCGTGATGCGTCCGAAGACCTCGAGGAAATAACATGCTATGCCACTATATGTAAAGACAAGTAAAGGTTTAGACGTTGCATTCTACGCATAGTGACAAAGAACATTTATTAATGAATTACACTGCCATCTTGAGGCGAATCTTTAAAATAAAATCCCATCATCTAGATACATCTATGGGGCGTCAAAATACACTAATATCTCAACTTCGTCAGAAATGTGGCATAGCATGTTTCTGCTCGAAGATCTGCATTTGCTTTCAGTGTGACGTTTGAGGAACCGATACAGATAAAAGTTAAATAATTTAGATCAGCGGTTCTACATGTACGATTCACAAGATCCATGCATGGACTCTTCAAAATTATTTAAATGTATTATTTAATTATTATTATTATTATTTTATAGCATCCACGCATGGATAGTATTTGTACATTTACAATCATTGCCACTTATGTTACAGAGACTGGTATCTGGTTCGTGCGTATCATTTCGTCAAGGAAAATGCTTCTCTTTGACAATATTACCATAAGATAACGCGCTGACTGACGCTCTCCCTTCGGAGAGAAAAATTACTTCATTTCAGGTTTTCGGTTTACACTGAAAATATTTAGATATACAAACAGTAGTAACAGCAGCCGCCGATTATCAGCGAATCTAAATCAGTCAGCAATACACGAACGAATTGGGTTCCTCTGTAATTGGTGTGTAACCAACACCAGTGTCATCATCCCATTACATTTTGCAGAAAAATATTATTTTTCACAAAATAACTACACTTTAAAAGCCTGCGTAATCGAGAACACTTCCCACTGTTTTGAGTTAACGTTTTATTTAGTAATTTTTAAATTATTCAGTCTTTAAAAAAAGTAAACAGTGAAAAACCATACGGTAATCATTAATTGTTGCAGTTACGTTTTCATGTCGCTTGGCTACACCGTTGCGGAACTGAACAGTCGCAGCTGAGATAGTGGAAACGACGAGCCAAGTTCATTTAAACGTACAGATCCGTTCCCAATTCGTATGCAAACTGTTATGCTCATTTAATTAGTATCTCACCCTGTAGTCCCATTAATAACTATCGAACAATGGGAGGGATAAACGTTGCAACGACACGGACGATTTCCGCCCTAAACCTACAATATTACTCCCGCGGTCGAAATACATTTAGGGGCACGTTGAAAATAATTGAAATTCAATATATTTAATTGAAATTTACGACAATGAGAATTCGTGCATGGTTCTCCTAATGGTGTTACAAAAGATTATCATGTTACTTTCCAAGTGAAGTGGAATTAACTAAAATAAGAAATGAAGTTCTATCTTTCATCTTTCATTTATGAATAACCTCCATGCAATTAAATAGATATATTTTACTATATAATATATATCAACTTTTGTGCGATGTTTCCTGAGAATTCTTCCGAAAAGAAGCAACACCACCAGATTCTATGTTTGTTCTACGCCTTGGATATCTTTTTGACAATCTCTCTTAAATGCCCACCCCGTTTCCCAGGACCATGTGACGTAAGTGCGCTGCCATCCTCCTGCATCTTCTGGCGCGTGATGCAAGGCATTTAAATTCAGATAATGGAAGCCTCAATGGGAAGAGATAGTTATCAGTTACTGCAGTCTAGTCCTGAGGAGGGTGCTCTGCTATCTAGGACGCGGTAGAAAACAGCATCACGTCGGAACGGAACAAACAAGAGCGGCCCATTCATCTTGCAACCCCCCCCCGGGGGGGGGGGGGACAGCGGCGCCGGCGACGGGCGCTGTGAAGGAACAGGGAGTAATGCGGAGAATCGAGACAACACATGATTTAATGCGCTGTGAGGCACGGTCGGAGGAAGTGCCGGGGCCGCTGCTCGGTAGCCCTGAGGCCTCTGGAAGCTAGGACCCCTTCGGAAGAAAAAAAGGGATTCGAAAATACACTCACACACAGAAATATATGACATTACGATTCTGCTACTATCGGATTGCAGGGATAGATACACAGAATGCCAAAGATGGCCATTCGGAAATGAGCAATCTTCCCGAAGATTGTAATGTTATTTGGGGGCATTATAATCTTTTCCAAAAGAATGTTTGGGTGGGAGGATTATATTTCTGCGAGTTACATGATGGCGAGTTTCAATAGTAGAGACGTTCATGAATCTTAATGAAACAACAGAGGAAGCCTGCTCAGTAAATCTCCTCACGACAACAGGAAAGCGATGAAAAGGTAACGTTACTGCACCTCTTCACCCGAGGGCAGGAAAACGCCTGCATCCTTACGACGTCCGTTTCTCCGTTGCCTTCCACTGGGTACACAGGATGACCATAAGGGGTGAATGATGATGGGAAATAAATGATCCGCGACCATGTTATGGTTCAGATAGTATTGTGATTGCAAAGTCAACGACACCAGAATCATGAAACCCCCCATCCTTCGCGTACTAGCAATCTGCTGTAAGACCTTGATCCTCCAGACCTCCAAGCAGGAAGATGACAGGAGGCGCCGCAGGAAGAGGCGGGCTGAGGCCGGGTGCTGTGGAAGGGGCGGGAGAGCGGAGCGGAGGAAGTTCGCGACAGCGCTTGCGATGATAGGAGCGGGGCAAAGGAGCGTCCGCGAGAGCTGTTCCGATGAGTGGGGAGGGGCGGGGCGGCAGTGGTGTCCATGGACTGGGCAGGAGCGGGGACCGGGTGGGTGGAGCGGAGAGGGGCGGTAATCGGGCCGGGAGGTGTGGGGAACGGGCGGGGAGTAGCAGGGCGGGGCAGGGGCGGGGAACAGGTGGGGAGGGGAGCGTGCGAGACAGCGGTGCCGCGGGGCGGGGCGAGGTGAGGTGTCGCGACGCTGCTTGGGCGGGTGGTGCTGCAATTAGAGGTGCTAACGGTGAGCGCGACACCGCAAGGCGCCGCCAGGAGACGCCCACGACGCCACGCGCCGGCGCAAACAGCGCACTTACTTTCCCCTCCCCCCCTCCACCCCCTCCCTCGCACCGGGAACGAGGAGAGGGGAACGAAATTAACGATACCCAACGCGTCAGCAGGCTGCGCGAAACGCGGAGAGCGAACTTTTCGTGTACAATAAACAAAGCTCCCCTACAATAATAAAGTTATAAAACTTTCCGACGAAGTCGCAAAAACATAGCAACACTGAACAATGTTTTGAACTTACCTGATAAAATAAATGTTCAAAAACGTGTAATATATTACGATGCACTCTGTGTTCTAGAGAAAAAAAGTCTTTTCTCCAAGCATTTCTTTGCATTCTCAAGTGGTGGTTGGCGGCACAAATTCATGTACTGCCAAAAGATGCAATAAAATCATTACTGAAAAATCCACAGAAATGAAATATTTACGTGTCCATGAGAAGAGCACGGAAGAAATTTGAGAGGTTATCTCCTCGTAAGTCACTCACGTGTTATCTGCCGATAGCTCCCTGAAATTTTCCGGCACGTTTATCTTAACCAAACGCTAAAGGCAGCGGAAATTATTCGATCGCGCAAAAAACACCCGACATCCTGCGGGGCCAGATCTCGCAAACGAAGCTGCTTCTCCGCGGTAAGAAATTTCAAACCCGCGTCGTCACAAGCAAGAGCCCATTTCGGGTCCCCTGTGCCACTCTTCCGCTCGCTTCTCGCTTTCGGGGCCGTGCAGCGGTCAGTGCCTCGGCCGCGGAGCAGCTTCCAACACGCTCGCCGCCCCGCGTCCCCCCCTGCCTTTAGCGCCTGCCCTGCGGCTTCAGTTGGTGTCACCTGGGGCGAAGCTAATGGTGTCGCACCCATAAATTACGAATAAAAATATCTATTTCAGCACTAATTATACATTAAAAATACAAACATATTTGCACATGATAGTTAATTTATATTATATTAAAAAATATATGTAATCAGGAATAATTGCAATACAACAGCAATTAAATCATAATCTATGCTTATGATTTAAATGTATACTTATTAAATTAATATAAATAATTTTTAACTAAACCATAAAAATTATGTAATTTCAACAATAAAATTTTCAAACTACTACAACAAAGAAAACTAACTATTAATATATAAAATGTTTAAGTAAATGATTTAAATTATATAACTCCAACCATAAAATAATTTAATTGGTGTCACCCGGGGCGCCCCCTCCCTAACTACACCACTGCCTGCGGGAGGGCGGCTGCTCCTCTTCGTAAACAAAGCAACAGCGGCGGCGGCGGCCGAGAGATCGGATCGCGTGGCGCGGCGCGGCTCGGGGCCAAAGGAAAGCGACCCCGCGCGGCGCGGCGCGGCGCGGCGCGTTCTGCACGGCCCGTGATTTCCCGCGCTGCCCCGGGCGCAAACCAAAATGAAGCGCGCGCCGCCGCCATCGCCTTCGGGAAGTGGGGAGCCGTTCGAGCACAGGGCACGGACAGCGTCGAGGTGGAGGAATTGCGCGAGTGCGGAGGTTTTCTCTTCCTGGGCGACCGGAAAACATTAGATAGCAAGAACGACGGAATTCATGTCAAGTAATGATTTACACATTTATTATCATTTCACTAGAGCACCGCGTCTCAATTCAGATCAGATATCCTCCGGAAATATTTTTCCTTATAATTACCTAATTACAATGCATTAATATAAACAACTGAAACTAAAATTTGGATGGCACCCATTTACTGCCGCAATTGAGCTCTTAAAATTTAAAAAAAATTTACAATGTCACAAGAAATACAATTCGTTAAGTGACATGAAAAAGAATGTATATCAAGGACAAATATGACAAACATCCGTAGCCGAGGTGCCGAACATATAAAATAACGGTTGTTACCAACAACGAGAGTGAACTTTGAGCGAATTTCAAATAATTTTCAGTGTAATTAAATCGCCTAACGCTGGGTTTCGATATTACGAGATCGATAACAGTTGTCGCTTTAAAGCGAACGGTGACGATTCGCAGCAAAACCACCACCAAAGCTCTTCTCGAGGGCTCAGGCGACAACGCAGCGCGGCGAGGCCGCACCACACACGCGGCCGAGCGAGCGGCGCCCGGATATTGGATCCGCGCGACGCGACGCGACGGGTAGCGGGCGACCCGCGATCTCAACGAAGCGGCCTCCCAGGGCCCTTCGACTCCCATACACCGCGGCCCTCTCCTGCACCACCTTCTTACACGAACTAAAATGCGAACGGCTACCAACGGCTTCAAACGTGTGTGGCTGCTGCGTGGATTCACGAGACGCAAGCAGGCGCGTCATGTTATAAAAGGTCACGTTGATGCTCGCGGTTTCTTATATGTTCATATTATGAATAATGAAGCATTTAGAAGACACTCGTCGTATTTCTCACAAATTATCCAATTTTTGTGTGCGGACGTTGGCGAGCTTAACCTGCAGCTGCACTAACTCCTCCTACAGTAGCGCCCTCTAGCTGTGACTCCGGTTTTGTTAATTAGTTTAGTTAGTTAATGCCTTATTTTACGTGGCGAGACTCGTCTGATCACGCAAATTTCTACTACGCTCCTTTCACCACCTAGCGGAGAAAGAAGGTATTATCTCGGGCGACGAAACAGGCGATTTGAATTTAGCTCAGAGGCGTCATTTAGGCTTGAGGATCTTTTACATGCAAGTAAATCTACTAACATGGGCCAGCCGGCTTTACTTCCCCTCCGCGGAAGGCGTGCGAAGGATTTTTTCGCCCTTAAAAATCCACGGCTTCGATCGGGTTTGAACCCACGAACTTGGGTATGACAGGCCGGCACGCTAACCGTCACACCATCGAATCCGCGATCCACCATCCGTTTTGGTGGAGAGTTGCAAATAGGGATGTGCCCTTAACAGCTAAACTGTTATTTCGTGTAACAGTTACTAAACGTTAACTGTTAAGAAACTGTTATTTCTTAACAGTTAACGTTTAGTAACTGTTACACGAAATAACAGTTATTTCATTTATCCTGTTATTGGCTGTTATCGGTTGATATTCATAGTACTCCAATCTACTGGGCCAAACCCGAACTACTACAAGCTTTCGCGGCAACCATTTTGTACGACAACAGTTTCACTGCATGTAATCAATCGCGATTAACAAGTGTTCAAATAATAGATTCATTAATACATAATTCGTTTTTATTACACACCATTGTCACAATATTTTTATATTTTATTTTATACGTATACTACAATAAGAAGTTTGTCCTTTAAGGCTAAATGTACCGAAAAAAACTTGTAGGAAAATTCAATAGATCGCAGCACTATCAGAAGGAATTTACTTTACCGATAACGTCTGAACAAATGGTCCGATTTTCGATCTGTAAACGGCATTTGACTCCTTTTTGTAATAGAATTTACGCTACGAAGCCCTTTTTCCAAAACAACTTGCAGAAACTCGATTTTTTTCTCGTACTTCCGGGAACAATTTGAAAAATGTGGGCTTATAGCGCGATGGCGACAAGCTTCCAGAATCCAACGCCGTGTCAATCATGCAAATCGGATGAATAGGAGCGTCGTAAAGTCAAATTTGGAAAAACACCTCACACCCCTCCCCCTTCCACGCCGCGCCGTCTCGCCATCCGCCCGTGCGCCCACGCGCTCCCTGCGCGGCCACCGGCAGAGTGTCTCTGGGCAGGCCAGGCTTGTTTGCCTGCGCGCGGCTGCCGCGCGCGAGGCTGGCAAGCCAGGCAGTCATGC
Organism: Acheta domesticus; assembly: GCA_031308135.1. Lineage (NCBI taxonomy): Eukaryota > Metazoa > Arthropoda > Insecta > Orthoptera > Gryllidae > Acheta > Acheta domesticus. The sequence goes on from JAHLJT010009436.1 coordinate 15,821,009, forward strand.
TTTCGTCATTTTCCATCTCAATATATTTTTTTCCCCATAAATGAAACTAGTGATGTTGTAACAGAGGTAAACGGTCTCATATCGTATTTAATAGCAATTAGTTCTTGTTTCATTTTGATAGTAGTATAGATAGATAATTTGAATAGTAGTATAACACTATCTTGTTTACATACTCCCGTCTTCCTTCAAATATGATCAAAAAATTGTTTGAAGTATTAATCAAAATATCGATTACCGTTTGGAACCGATTTCAAAAAGAAAATGGAATATTAGTGATATTCACACAAATCACACAATCTCCTCACATATTATTTTAGATATCTGTTACTTCTGAGATCTTCCGTTATCATTCCACTGTTGAAAGAATGAGCAGAGATTACGCACGAGCTCTTTTATCCTACGACTCGATTTTTACTTTCCCGTATACGTACGTATATACGGAATTTTTACGTAGTATAGGGAAAGTTATTTAACGCTGCGCGAAAAAACGGCAGATTTTCGGAAGAAAAAAATTCATTGCAGGGCCCTGATAACGAAAAGGAAATGAATCTAGTTGCTAAATTAAGAAAAAATCCCCTAACACGTGGTGTAGCCAGAATCCCTCTTTTGTGGGTCCTTGATACAGAAAAACGAATTGAAAGCAAAACGTTTGTCTGTCTGTCTGTCTGTCCGTCCGTCTGAACACTACTAGCGCCTAAACCATATGTATTTTTTTTTTTTTCAAAATGAAGAAGCCCCTGTCGATCTGACTCTAGTCAAAGCTTTGAGATTTTGAAAAGGAATCTATAAAACATAGCGGTACTTTGCATGAAACCCCCCGAACATTTTCGAAATTTTCTCAAAAACGGCTACAAATGTTTTCTTTAAATTTCTTGCAAGAATAGAGTAAAACACGCTTATTAAGGTGGAATCGGTCATAATTTCACGATTAACTCTGAATTTTCGAAAATTCTAAAAGTTTCAACTTTTTCGGCCTCTTCCTACAACTTCAAAATTGCAGATAGAGATTTTTCCTTCAAATAAAATTTGTTCTCCAAAGCGAGTTCTTTCATTACGATCATGTACACTTTTTTGAAAATGTTAGTATTTTCGCGCAATTTTGCTTGCAACATGTGCAATTTGAAAAAAATTATAAAAAACAGATTTTCTCAAAAATTGCTCCAAATTTTTTCTTTGAACTTTTGGTAGGGATAGTGCACAATGTAGTCTATGATATTACATAAACGCCATATTGCTCTATTCTTTTTTATTTGCAAAATTCACAAAAATATGTGTTTAACTTGTCTCTCACGTAGGTAATATTTACATTGACGGCGATTTGTTGACATTATTACATTTATGAGTAAATGTGTTTTAAATAATGTCATACAAAGTTTCTCGAATACTGAACTGTTTTCTATGAAAACTAGCTCAAAATTCGGCATTTTCAGTAACGCTCAAACACCATTTTCTTATAAATGCCTCCAAATTTTTTCTCCATATTTTCGAAAGTATAGTGCAAATTGCACTCTTTAATATGGCGTGAAGTTTATTTTGGGGTATTTTTTTGTTTTTTCAAAAGTTTCACAAATGTAATTTTTGTGAAAGATCTCTCACACCTCTAATATGCACATTACCAGCAATTTGTAAACACTATTGTATTTGTGAGTTAATGTGTTTCAAATGACTTCAAAGGAAGTTTTTCGGAAACTCAAAAATTTTCTGTTAAAAAGAGTTTCAAATTTCGCATTTTTAGTAGCACTTAAACGCCATTTTCTTAAAAACGTCTCCTAATTTTTCAGAGCGAGGTTTTACTGTTCTTTAATATTCTAAAATTGATGTTTCCGTTCTACCATCAGGAATTCGAAAACTTAAGAAAATATCAAAAAATGTACTTTGGGCGACGATAGATGGCAGCTGGTGCGACAGTGTAGCAATTCCGAATAGCTAGCCCAAACCAAAGGAAGTAGAAAACTAATGTGGGAAAGTCTGTGCCATTCTGTAGCACCACTAGTTGATCTCAAAACGGCTTGTCTCCTTGATAGAATTCACCTGGTTAATCCCATTTTCCAAGTAAAGTAGAAGATAATTTTTAAAAATGTTTTCGTTCTTTCGGACAAATTTGAACAGAATTTCACCGACTTACTCGTAGTAAAGTATTCTAATTTCCTTGTTCTATGCCAGCTTTACCATCTTGCCCCATCTTCTTCCCAGCTGTTATATGTCGCCACCCATAATACATATCTTAAAGTTTTCTCATTATTCGGTTTCCTAGTAGTAGATTCGTAATATTACTTTTAGAAAATAATGAAGAGTAAAACATCCTCCTATATGGCAATTTTCATTAATAAACTTGGAGCCGCTGTTAAGAAAATGGCGTGTAAGCGTTACTGTAAATGCGAAAATTGAAGCTCTTTTTTACAGGAATATTCCGAGTAGCTGGTGGGAGATATCTGGTTAGCAAAGAACCCCGCAAGCCGACAGGTAGATAGGTCGGTGATTTAGAGCTTGTTCCGGCTGGAGTGGTGCCCCGCTGGTGGCAGATACCTGGTTGGGGGAAACTAGTAGACGGAAGGTCAGCGCCGGATCTCGCCATCCAGCGGGGAACATCACCTCCACCTCCCGATTAAATAAACACGCCCTACACTTGCGGTACTAAAGACCTCCGTAGTTGACGTGCCCGAAGTCACTACCAATCAATCAAAAATGACTCCAAATGTTTTCCTTAAATTAATTGTAAGAATAAACCAGAATATACTTATAAAGGTGGCATAGATCTCATTTTCATTATTGACTCTAATTTTTGGAAAATTGCAAAAATCCGAATTTTCTTCGGCGTCTTCCTACAACTGCAAATTTGAAGATTGAAATTTTTCCTTAAAATGATATTTGTTCTCCATACTTAGTTCTTTCAATAAGGTCATGTACATTTTTTTAAACTTTTAGTTTTCGCGCAATATTGCGTGCAATATATGCAATTTTTAAAAAACTACAAAAACAAGATTTTCTCAAAAACTGCTCCAATTTGCTTCTTTTGAAAAGGATAGTGCCTAATGTACTCTCTGAGATGACATAAACGCCATATTGCTCTATTCTTTTGTTTTTTCAAAAATTACAAAAATGTAATTCTTTGACTAGCTTTTCATTTTGTAAATATTTTCATTAATGGCGTTTTGTTCACATTATCACATTTAGGAGTATATGTGCTTTACATTGTGTCTTAAAAATTCCTCAACAACAGATGGTATCTGTGAAAACGAACTGAAAATTCCGAATTTGCACAAATGCTTAAACGCCATTTTCTCAAATTGCGTTTGCTCTAGTTTCATTTGCGGGGAAAAAATACATTGAGATGCGAAGTGAGGAAAGCATAACGCCTTGCCTTGCCTGCCCGTCCGCCGCAGGCCCTCGGGATTAGCAGTGCCGGTGGTCTCCGCGTTGAGTCAGCGGCCCCTCCCCCACTAGGCGGATGACGGGGGCGGTGTGGAAGGCGGAGTGGGGTGAGGTGTTTTTCGAAATTTGACTTTACGTCGCTCCTATTTATCCGATTTGCATGTTTGATACGGCGTTGGATTCTGGAAGCTTGTCGCCATCGCGCTATAAGCCCACATTTTTGAAATTGTTCCCGGAAGTACGAGAAAAATTTTAGAAAATGAGTTTCTGCTAGTTTTTTTTGGAAAAAGGGCTTCGTAGCGTAAATTCTATTACAAAAAGGAGTCAAATGCCGTTTACAGATCGAAAATCGGACCATTTGTTCAAACGTTATCGGTAAAGTAATTTTGAGTAATTTTGGTGCTGCCACGTGGTGGCGGAAAATTGAACTAATGTCGGTACATTTAGCCTTAAATTAAATCCGTCCAATACGTTTGTTAACTTCTTCCTGTCCCATTACAGCTGATGTGAGATCCACTAATATTTCCCTAAGTCCGATAGAATACAATGAGGTACGGTCAAACAACTTATTATAATATTTGATATTCAACAGTCATTACCACTTTAGCTGTAGGTTAGCAAAACACAGTTTCTACTTCTCATTATTTTTGGCACTCGTCACTTCACTATGAACATGTTGCATATTTGAAAGAATATTTGCAATCTGATCACGAATCACTGTTATTCTGGTAATATTCTATACACATTTGCTACTCATCGTATAAACTGCTATTCTTCCTTGGCAGTTCATCGAGTCTCGTTCATATCAGCTGTTTCTCTGTCCATGCCCAAACATATTAGGGGAAGTAGTGCAAAAAAGCGCCGTAAGGTAGCTGCACAAGCTTTATAGTGCTACCAACGTTATTCGTTTTTGCCGGGATTAACTCTTGGCAGTCGTCGCAACTGATTTAACTCTTAGCAGTCAGACGTATTAGGTTGCTGATCATGTACGTGTTATTTTTCAACTGTTATTAATAACCGTTATTACGAGTCCACTGTTATTCCGATAACAGTTATTAAAGAAAAGCTGTTAAGCCCATCTCTAGTTGCAAGGTCCTGCGGCCGTCGCCCGCGGTCGCCGCCGCCGCCGCCGCCGCCAAGAAACCCCCTTTGGGGCGTCCCCCGCCGAGCGGCGCGACGCCACTGGCGCGGGCGGTGAGCAATGAACGCGCGCTGTCTTCCGGATTTCGGGCGGAAATGACGAATGAGCGAAGGTGGCGCGGCGGGGACAAAGCGGCCGTAGCTCATCCGGGGACCCTCCCTTCCCCCGTCCGTTAACGCAAGGCCGCTGTTATTTTAATGTTACGCCGCCGGAATGATATTCGCGCTATAAATTACCGTCTTCAATCAACGTCACCAACGTTTTCAATTTCGGTGCTCCCTCGTTCAATTTCAAGTTACCGCGCATGCATCGGCAACAGAAAGTCATTTAAATTCCTCAAGAATTGAGTATTAGGTAATTTGGAATGACTAATATGCAGAGCGTTAGTAATAAGTGTAAGACTCGCTGATTGATATCCAACATACAATTAGTTTCTTCAATTTGTTCCTCAGTACTTATATGAAAGTTACAATTACTGAACTGGACATACTAATTGACAGCTGGATGGTTGAAATTTGATTAATTTTTTTGCGCAAATCATGTCAGTTTAAAATGAATTTCACACTTTTCGCTCAATATGTGGTAAGTGAATGCATGTCATAGTAATTGCAGCGAATGCCCAGGACTGAGCCACTGCGAGCGTTTGTGCCGACACAGACTCGGCCGAAGGTTTAGCTAACTGTCCTCTCGTGCAGCGGCGTCAGCTGCTAAGCGAAGTCGCCTCCCCGCTGGTCCTCGCCGCCGCCGCCGCCGCCGCCGCCGTCAGCAAGAAACCGGAGAGAACTGCCGACTCCCTCCTCGCCCCTCCGCAATCCACCGCCGAACAGTGGGGCAAACAAAGGGCCGAAACGTCACAAATTTCGGCAACGGTGATTTTCACACGGGGTTACGCCTCGATATACTTCATGTAAGTTGTGGGGTTCGTTTTGTTCGAACCATTTCAAAGCTTAAACATTCAGAATTTCCAGACAATGCAGTGCATTCTAGCGGGTTTAGCTAGCATAACTACTTTTACCGTGCTTGGAAAGAAGGTTAAACAATTTGTGCTTTTTTGTTTTTGTTCTGATATAACTTTCGTAAATGTTTTGCCTTAAATGGAATAACATTCCGGTGGCACCACCATAAATTAATGAAATCCCCATAAAGAGGTCTACAGATATCATAATGAATAACTGAAGTGGCGCAACTCTTTTAGCAGTGCGAACCAGCACTAGCACCTAACCCATAAGCACATTTTTTAAAAATTGTTATTCTTCATGATTTGCGAATTTGAAACATTTAAATTTTGAGGGATACATCATAACGGAACGCACACTTTTTTCAATTTTTTTGAAAAAAGGAGTTCTAGGATTTTTCTTTTAATTTCTTACTCAAAAAGATCAATGTGGGTCGATAAATATGTCTGGTTTTCGTTAAAATCTCTTTTAAAATCTTCATTAAAAATTAAGGCCTGGTTTTACAAAACGACGTCAACAATATTTTCTCTGAAAACAGCAACACATTTCTTCTTTGAACTGTTTTCTGCAGATAGAGAACTATGTGCTAAATCATAATACACAAATTATTTTTCTTTTTCATTAAAAACTTTCAATTTTCAAAAATTACTCAAATGTGTAATTTACTTTCTTCTTGGTAGTAGAAACGTGGGAAGAAGAGAATAATGTATTTATTTTTTGTACTATAACTAAAAATATAAATATAAAAATGTGAAAAATGCCTCTTAACTATAAGAATGCACACTAATTTTGAATTCCGATTCGGCGATGTGCGTCATATTGTCATTGCTGAATTGAAATACGATTTTTTTAAAATATATTTCCTTTTTATGTTTTTTTATTGTGAAACGGGTTTTATATTTTTACAAATTGTTTTCAAAAAATTTAAAGCCTTGGTATTTATGCGAATCCAAAGATCGATAAAGCTTTGAATTAGTGGCGTAGCTGGGGGTCCGGGGAGGCGGCGAGCCCCGGGTGACATCAATTACATTATTTTATAGTGGTAATTATATAATGTGAATCATTTACTTAAAAATTTTATATATTTATAGTTAGTTTTCTTACTTTTAGTATTTTGAAAATTTTATAGTTGGAATTCTATAATTTTTATGTTTTAGTTAAAAATTATTTATATTAATTTAATTTAATAAGTATACATTTAAATCATAAAGCATAAATTATGATTTAATTGCAATTATTCTCAATTACATAGAATTTTTTAATATATTATAAATACCTATCGTGTGCAAATATGTTTGTATTTTTAATGAAATAATGTACAATCAGTGTAGCAATAGATATTTTTACACTTAATTTCTGGAGGGGGGGGACACCATTCGCTTCGCCCCAGGTGACACCACCTGAAGCTACGCCACTGCTTCGAATACACACGGATAGGGAAATTGAAAAGCCCCTAATACAAACAAATTACGGCCACCTCCCGATGGAAGTGGACCACTGCGCGAGCGCAAGCCGCACGCACAAGTGCGTCCTCACGCGCTCGCACGCACGCCGCTGCGCTAAGAATGCGAGAGGTCATGAGGCTTTACGGCCGGCGGGCGCGGAGCCGAACAGACGGGGTTTCAAAACACCGCCGTGCACTTGCAGATCGCGGCGGCGCGCGTATGCATAAACATGAGGAAAAGAGCCAAGTCATATGATGCTGCGCTTGTGCCGCCACGAAAAGTTTGCATTATTGAGAAATGGCGAGCTCTTCTGAAAAAGAGTGAACATGGATACGAGAACGCTGCAGACTGAAGAACAGAGAATTTGCGTGAAAAAGAAATACGCAAATAACGTGGCATTTCACCAGATACGAGTATTTATTCTTCGTGAAAATGTATTTACAGTTTGTTTCGCAAGTTTACGCGATTGTGAATTAACACATATATTGTCTGATTTAAGGCAAAATTAATCGTTTGCATGAGACTGGTGTTTCTCTCAGTGATGGTTAAGAAATAAGGGAAAATTGTAAACATTTTGAAGAATGCAGGAAGATCGCCAGAACTCTCACAACATGCTCGTGAAATAGAAGTGATCTTGGAGAATTCTCTGTCTGTGTGAAAGGCTGATTCGATTCCGCTCTGAGCCAACCTTTTAAGCGCCATGGAAGTTCAGTAGTGTCATTTACTTCATCGCTATTCATACAACGGATGAGAGCAGTTGGTCCAAAAACTTGCAACAGGAGATGTAAAAATGTGAAGGAAAAAGCTCCGAGCACCTTTATTCCGTTACTCCGTCCTGATCTGTGAGTGAGTAAATATTGATGCCGGGCATGTCAACTCCTGAGAATATCGCTGCCTTAAGAGCAGTGCATGCTATATGTCGGGAAATCGCAGAGTTCCTGCCCTGCTGGAAGCCAGACGTACTGAGATCCGGCGCGCACCGACAAATCGGCTAGCAGCCTTCGCCCCAGCCGGGACAAGCTGGAAGCCCCCGACTGGTATCAAGATTTGTGAGGTAATAAAGAGCATATAAATGTGTATGTGTGTGTGTTTGTTTTACGGCAGAGCGGACGCCAAGGATGAAGAAGCAACGATCGTGCACGATCCAAGGCCCGTGGTCTTTTGTTATTGCGTACCGCTAAAGCATTCGCCTAGAACTGATCGGAGAAACGCGGGAAAAGTACCGATCAAAGCAACCGCTCCCTAGACCTCTCCTCCAGCCAGTGGCTGAACTCGATTCTGCTATCTAGCTTCTGGCGAAAACCTAACATGGTCGAGATTCGAACCCCAGGACCTCCCCGTCAACAAGGAGCAGATGCAACGAAGTCGGCACCGAGCTACTGCAGACGGACAAGGAAGTTCCCCTGGATAACACTGCGCGCGCTGCCACTGCCGGCGCCGTGTGGTGCGTATTCAGAGAATCCAGCGAGCTCAGCAGGACTCGTCATTAGAGCGTTTTTGCCACCTCGAACGTTGAGCATTATCGATCTCCTGCTCATGAGTAGATGTACTAAACCGATGCGAAACTTTAACTACGCGTGAGGAGAAGATCGATAGTGCTTCACGTTCGAGGGTGCAAAAACTCCCCAATACCTCCAGGGCGATTGAACAAAAACCTACGATGCCCCCCTTCCCCAAATGACCCGCCCCTGGGGGAAGTCTCCTCCAGACGGCATTGATCCGAAGCTGCATCGAGTGGCCTTGCGACGCGGCGGCAGGGGCAGGGCGAGGCAGGGCAGCGCGCGGGCGCCGACCCGCGCCCAGCGGCGTCGCGGCGCGTCGCGGCGCGTCGCGGCGCCTGCGCGAAACCTGCTCCTCCTCCTCCGCCGCCGCCGCCGCGTGTCGTGCGTGCCGCGCGGGCCGCCCCGCCCCGCCCCTGGCTTCGGCCGCGCAAGTTCACGCCGCCGCACAGTAGTCCATTTTGCTCATTTACGCGGACATTCGCCTTGGTTTCATTTATTTTTGATTTGTTTTCATTGGTTAAAAACAGTAAAAACTCTATGAGACGTACGGGGGAGAAGATTATCTCTATCTATGATAGTTGAAAAATGAATAAAAGTTTAAAAAAAACGAGCTTAATAATAATAAAATTTTAGAAAAGGCGAAATGAGCGACACTTCTTAATAAAATTAGACGTCTTCGTTCACATATTTGCAACGATACGCGAACTGCAGATTTGATTTGTCTGCATTGCTAACAAAATAGTGACTCACCCTCAGCTCTATTCCTACCACTACAAGCAAAATGAGTGCTCAAAAAAAGGTGCGCATAGTGAACTTACATTTACGTCTAGAAGCAAAACAAAGAGCCATCTCAGCATTTGCTCAATGGGTCAGGGAAACTGGACAAAAACCTGATCCAGACGGGGGCCACTGACCCTTGGAACCAAAGTTGTTGCAACCTCCATGTATCGATTTAGGATTGTCAGCAGAAGCTTGAATTGTTCGAAAAAGTATGAAGAGACTAAACAGCGCGTTCTGACGATCTGAAGACTGTGTTCTAATTGTACTTACACGTGCCTCTAGTATATTTTGTGAAAATTTTTGTGGCAACATGACATGAAGTTCCTCAGGCAAGTTATTCACTAACATTTAAGTGAATTTAACTTTTTATTAGAACAGAATTTATTTTATAAAATAATAGGAACATATGCATATAAATGCAAGTGTTATTGAGCGGATTTCAATTCCAAAAGAGCAACGTCCTCGTAAACGCTCCAGTTGGTCCACAGCGCGCCGCCCGCCGCGCCGCGCCCTCGGGTGCAACGACCAACGCCTGTACTGCGACTTTCCTAACTTTGCCCCTGACAGGCCTCAGCTGTTGACGGTTTCAACCAATCGGGAGCTTGAACGTCCCCAAAGGGACGTCACAGTAGTGACATTTAAACTCCCGATTGGATGGCAGCGAAACAGCTGATTCCTGTCAGGGGCAAAGTTGCGAAAATCGCAGTATACGCACCACAGCCCGTGGCGAGAGAACGGTCAGAGTCGCTTGTGCGCTGCCGGTGCTGTGGTGGCAGGCGCCAACGCGACGCGCGCGCAGGAAAAGGAGCGAGGCAGCGCCGCGACCCGCGACCCCAGCGCCAACGGGCTCCGGCGGAAGCCCGCGCCTCAGGCCAGAGGCATTCCCTGATGTGCGAAATGCCTGCGGGAGGTCCTAAACGCTTTTCGGCCCAGATAAAGACGCTTGATCGAAAGTACACAACTGCAAACCATAAGGCGTATCCACAGTTAGCGTAACGGGACATGTTGACTCAAGCAGGTATGAGCACTTCCAGAGAAAATGCTCATTGACAGTGCTGGAAACAATTTCAACACGTCTGGCTCTGATAAGTTTTTAACACGTTCGTCTATTAGCGATTATTATCCACGATTACGGTTGCAATTAGTCATTACCAAGTGCAAAAATTGCATAACTACGATTAGAACGACCAAACCTGTGCTAGTCGTTAGTTAAGTAATAGAAGGAGTAAACACAGCGGAAAGCGAATATGTAAAGTCTTGCCAGCAAACACACCTCCTGTGAATGGTTTTCAGAATAAGGTAGATTTAGAAATAGTCCACGAGTGTTTGAAGACCATGACCCACCTCCGATCCTCTCATCCCCAAGTCCCCAGAAGCGCTTTTCAAGTCGTCCGCCAACACACCACGCCACGAACACGGTGAATCATCGGAATCCGAACGCGCACAAATGAAGCACGCCCACTCGACGCACCGCTCCGGCGCTCCTCTCAAACAGATCCCTCGCGGAGAACACTCGCCGCCTGTCCGCGCGGGCGCGGGCGTGCGTGCGCGCGCTGGCGCCGCGGAAGCCCGTGCGCACGCACAGAAGCGCGAGCGCGGCGGCGAGCGGGCGCAAGGCAAACAGCGCCCGGGGGTGTTGGAGGCGGGGAGGGGGGGGGCGCGGGCCGCACAGCGCAAACACGCGGGGACCCACTTCCGCGGCCCCGCCCCCGCACAGGCGACACGGTGGCGCAGGCCGCTCCTGTGCCCTTGTAATAATTAGGGAGGCGGATGTTCATGAAATTACTACAGACAGGGTTTTTATGTAATTACACATTTTTTTGTCTTTCTACTTACCGTTCTCAAAATCGTAATCTTGGAGAATCATCGCCCTCCTAACACAATATCCAATTTTTTCGTTACATGTTTTTACGTATTTGGTACTATATTACATATTTTACATATTGTGCTGTTTTTACAACGTATTTTCTTATTATATACATTTTCTTCAATTTTAGAAGTATTTTTTAAAAAAATAGCGTTTTCTCCTACATTATTGGTGAAATCAAGGTGTCATAAGTATAACTGACACCGAGTTTTGTGACCTGTAACTTTAATTTCCGAGAAAACTTTGCAAAGTCCTGCATTACAATAGATGAAGCTTTTACTACTGACGAGAAAAGTTGTATGATGCAAAGTATGCATCAACTCTGTGCATGCTCTCCAAAATGTTTTTAAAACGTTTGTATTAATTTTAAAATTTATTTAGGACATTTTTTCTAAATGTAATTTCGTTCTATGTAAATGTGTCTTTAATTACAGAATTTTAATATTACATATTATATCAGATTTCACAAATTTATTACATATTCTTACTGTTTTCATTACATATTTATGTACATATTTTGACGTTTAATACTACATATTTTTCCGGTCTCTAAAAATTACTGTTTTTTTTCTCTTGACACATGGGTTTGTATTTCTTGGTGCGTGGGGTCTTATCTTCACGAACGAATATCTCAAGGTATTTTGCCGCAAGGTGTCGCGTGATCGCCAGCACTGCTCGATAAAGTCGCGATCATGCGATTCCTAGCGGCACAACCGAGAACGACGCGAAATACCGTGAGATATTCCATCGTGAAGACACGCTCCCACGCGCCAAGAAATAAAAACCCAAGGATAGATCAATATCTTTCCGCATATAGTGCGATTTTTATAACTTTGCCCCTCACGGCCCCTCTTCACGATGGAAGACGTCACGGTATTTCGCGTCTTTCTCCGTCGTGCCGCTAGATATCGTATGATTGCGACCGTATCAAGCAGTGCTTGCGATTATGCGTCTTCTAACAGCAGAACCGAGAAAGTCGCGAAATGCCGTGAGATATTCCCATCCTGGGCACAGGGGCTTCAGGGGTAGTTATAAAAATCGCACAATAGATATTAATTTTATGTTGTGTCAAAAGGAAATGACCAATTTTTATACATTTCTTTTTTACTTTTTGACTAATGAATAATGTTTAGCTTTTCCCGCCATTTTTAAAGAACTTTTCGCTAATTTCATCGATTTTAACGGGTCTTGCTTCAAATAATATTTGCGAAATACAACAAAATCTCCACAGAATTCCTGAGTAGCCTATTGATTTCTTCGCTCAGAAATTGTAATGTCAGTCGTAGGTATTTATTCCAAGGTACCTGTGACGCCTATGAGCGCCACTGGCGGTTTGGCTGATTCCACGACAACTATGTAGAGTTAGAGATTTCCTGGAAAAGAACAGCCCAAACCAAAAGTTGACAAGCTGAGTTCACTTGAACGAAAGGAAGAAGCCTCGGTTACATCAATAACATATCCAACAGATTAACTTGTTCATTTGAACTGGTTTTCATCCAATTCCTTTACATCATTTTCCTTTGCTTTTAAGGCATTTTAAAATTTTAAGAGCATTTTATTGATCATTTTTCAGCTGTTTTAGGTCATTAAAACGCGCCTCCTAGTAATAATAGTATAGATCTTGTGAAGAGTGCATTAAATGCGAGTGCATTTAATTGGTGCCGCACACTCCATAGTTATTTCGCGCATTTGAGCCACGTTGCTGTCCAGAAGTGAGACGTCATCTTTGAAAACTGTCAGGAGAGCTTGTGCAGATTGCTATTCCACTCGGTTTAATACAACAAAGTGAATTTTGTTTGTGTGTTTTTAAATTGATGCTAATCAGTTCGTACACGCACACTGAGCCGTTGCGAAAACTTTTCCACAGACCGAACCCGCGCCTATGAGACACTTGTGATATGAATATCATATTTGTCAATTCATGGTACTTCTTTCCAACGTTAAGGCAGAATGTTTTTGTTGTGAACAGTTTTAATCCCAATCAATCCCAGCATTTTTCATTCTTATGTTACGGTCGTATTGATTATTATTATTAATGCAATTATAATTTATATTTTGAACTAATATATACTTTGAACTAACATTGAAAATCATGATAATAATAATATAATTATAACGAAACTACTACATTAGTTTTTAAAAACAATTTTCGTTCCAAACTGACGAATCAGTAACTTTTTTTGGGGACACTTTCGGCCAAAATAACTATAATTTACACAATTATTTCATATACTCTTTTCCAATTTCATAAACGTGTCGTATCTCCAGATGCAAGACAAGTGTAGTTTTATAAAATGCAATAACATTAACTGAGAACAGAAAAACTGAAAATATTTGCAGTATCAGTGGCAAAGGAAAATGAGACGTCCGCGATTGTGATGGAGAACGTTTCTTCCTGCAGCCAACAGCTCCATCGCACTCACCAGGCAGCTGCCAGCGCAGCTCCCGCAACGGAAGTTCCACTCACCTGGAAACAAAGGGAGAACGGAATTAGGTTCGAGTGGCGTGGGAGCGGTCTCGTCTGAATGGGGCGAAATGCTGCCTCATTGTTCGCCTCGGACACAAGTTACGCATGTATGTTTCCTCACACGACTCCTTTGTAAAACGATTCATGATCCTGAATAAGTAAACAATGACTAAATACAATGTATATTAGCCAATAAAACACCTGTCTTATTCTGAAACATGAAATGTGTAAATGTAATATTCATTTTTTATCCAAATAACGAATAAGAAATTCATTTGAAAGAGAGATCATGCGAGCGGAATGGTTAACGATCGTTTGTGCAGTTAAACAGTTGGAATTATATTTTTTTTAAATGATATGTGCCACACAGCAATTCCTTCTCAGGGCGATCTACGTAAATGATCAGCAATTTACTTCGAAAGCATACAAAATGATTTTTTCCCTGTGGATGTGAAAGACACGGCACCAGGATGAGAAATGAAAGCTATCGCTTCATTTCTGACGTTTACAACGAGGAGAGCCGCGGCCTACCGACAAACCAGTTCCAATACGTTTGTTTCTCAATTTCACACATCCTTTCTCCGCCGGCTCGAAACGCCTTTCCAACCCAATCCCCGGTCAATCATACACGAGCCAGCAATCCTTTTCCGATATCTGCCGAGAGCGACCGGCGAGCGGCGCGCCTTCCCACGCCAGGCGCACCTGGAAGGAAGCGTTGCGCTAGGCGCAGCGGGCCTCTCGCCGCTACGAGGCGGAGCGGGGCGGAGCGGAGCGGGGGAAATAACACAGGAAGCAGTCCGCGCCGCGCCGCGCGGCGACAGGGGACCTTCCCGCGGAGGCCGCGCTCACACCGGGCGGTGGCGGTGGCGGTGGCGAGGGCGGTGGCGGTGGCGGTGGCGGGTGGCGGGTGGGCGGGTGGCGGGTGGCGGGTGGCGGTGGCGGTGGCGGTGGCGGTGGCGGTGGGCGGTGGCGGAGGCGGTGGCGGTGCGGTGGCGGTGGCGGGTGGCGGCGGCGGCGGCGGCGGCGGCGGCGGCGGCGGCGGTGGCGGGTGGCGGGTGGCGGGTGGCGGGTGGCGGTGGCGGTGGCGGTGGCGGTGGCGTGTGGCGTGTGGCGTGTGGCGTGTGGCGTGTGGCGTGTGGCGTGTGGCGTGTGGCGTGTGGCGTGTGGCGTGTGGCGTGTGGCGTGTGGCGTGTGGCGTGTGGCGGGTGGCGGGTGGCGGGTGGCGGGGTGGGCGGGTGGCGGGTGGCGGGTGGCGGGGTGGCGGGTGGCGGGTGGCGGGTGGCGGGTGGCGGGTGGCGGTGGCGGGTGGCGGGTGGCGGGTGGCGGGTGGCGGGTGGGCGGGTGGCGGGTGGGGGCGGGTGGCGGGTGGCGGGTGGCGGGTGGCGGGTGGCGGGTGGCGGGTGGCGGGTGGCGGGTGGCGGGTGGCGGGTGGCGGGTGGCGGGTGGCGGGTGGCGGGTGGCGGGTGGCGGGTGGCGGCGGCGGCGGCGGCGGCGGCGGTGGCGGTGGCGGTTGCGGTGGCGGTGGCGGCGGCGGCGGCGGTTGCGGTGGCGGTGGCGGCGGCGGCGGCGGCGGCGGCGGCGGCGGCGGCGGCGGCGGTGGCGGCGGCGGCGGCGGCGGCGGCCGTGGCGGTGGCGGTCGCGAGGTGACGCCCCGCGCACGGTAAAAGGAACTGCGAACTTGCATTTTTTTGTATACCAGCATTATAAACGACCTTTTCTGTTGCAAGAAATCGTTCATAATCAGGCGTTTTATGGAATAAATGATGACGTATTAGATTTTACGGCTCGAATGATTGCGTCATCACACATTCATCCAATAATTAGAGGGAGGTAGAGGTAAACAGAACAGCCGACCACAGTTTTCTCGCACAGATGTCAAATACCCGAGACACTACAGGAAAGTTCTTCGCAAAATTAAGTTTCATTCTCTTATAAATTTATAATGCTGTCATACAAAAAAATAGCGTATGCAACTCGTTTATAATGTTGCTTTATTGCATTCGTACAAATTTGAACACGAGCGACGTTAGGAGCGAGTTTTCAAAACATGTACTCAAGCAATAAAGCTTAACATTATAAACTAATTGCACAAACCACTATTATCGACGTTCATGGCGGTGACGATGACAAAGAAACAAACGAGGGTGGCGATGTGAAAAAATGTTGATATCTCATGTCAAGTTGACCGATTGTGAAGAATGTGAAAATATCCGTTATGTTCTATTAAAAATGCGAGGAATAGCGGTAGAATGGTGCCGGTGTGAGAGGTCGTAACAAGCTACCATCAATAGGGTTTATGATGTTTCCGTGGCCAAACTTCTAGTACATACCATGGTGTAAGAATAAAGGTGAGACGGATCCCGAACGAAATTTCGTTCTCTTCTGCGCATGACGTCAAGATGGATGCTCGCCTTCTTGGCGCCTAGTGAGATTGTATGGTACGCACTCGTTGAGTACGCGCCGAATTTTTGTAATCGCGATTTGCTTTGTATTAGTAGTTTTTTAGTGGCAGAAAGGTGAACATATCGTTAATTGATATTGAAATAAAATAAACAATGCCGTCGTGCGCTATTTTTGGTTGCACAAACTGGAACAAGAAAACGAAGGGAACAGACATTAAGTGTTTTTCTTTCCCGAAAGATGCCAATTTATGTGAAGCGTGGATAAATGTTTGAAGAAGAAAGAATAAGATCAATGGTGTTAATTAAAAACGGTGTTAACTAATTGATGTGTCTTTGGTTTCCGTAAATTATTTTATTATAGTGACGTTAATTGTAATTATTTCCAGCGCGCATTTGTTCTATCCACTTTGCTTAGGATAGCTTTGCAATACCATTGCGTGTAGGTATTGTTAAATTATACACCACAGAAAAGTCGAAACTTAAAACCTGACGCAGTGCCTACCGAGAAGTTGCCTATTGATTTTTAAAAAAAAATCATAGGCGAACCATTGGACTAGTTTCAAGGAATATGCACAAATTAGTGGATGTACTGTTATCACAAGCAACAATGGATGTGACGGTTAGTGTTCCAGAGGAGTCAGTTTATGAAAACGCAGTTTGTGGAGATGTTCCAGTTTGTGTCTTCAAATTGATTTAATACAAACAATAAACGAGTTACGTGATGAAATTAGAATATGGAAAAGAAAATATTCTTAACTGTTTAGAGAAAGTGCCATTATAAGAACAACTGAAGAAGTTAATGGCAATGATGAGAATGCACAATAATAGTATTTATTGAGAAATTATTTAACATTATTAACAATCCCGAATGCATCTAACAAATTCGGGTGAAGGAACTAGATTTTTGGTCAGACATTATCTTACATCAGTCCAACTGCAATTAAAAACACAGGTAGGACGGGATATGTCAGGGTGTTTTGTTTGTTTTTTTTTTGCATCAGCTCGAAACATAAAATAAGACAATAAAATAGAATAAACCAGCAATAAAATGGGTAATTCCTACGTTAATGAAAAATAACTTTGTCTGCGGTCCCTTTCGTTCCTAAAATGAGTGGCTCATTTATTTCGTAAAAATACAAATACCTGCTACATTTAGAGTTGTAAAGATGAATTATATATTGAAGCACGAACTGATAAAGATACGGATGCGCCAAGTTTTAGCAGAACCTTCCTAACGTAACTCAGACGGGTGAAGACATACGCCTGCCCGGCGCTCGCAGAGCGCGAACCTCCAAGATGACGTCACGCGTAGAGGAGGCGTGGCGAGCGCCTGCGCACCGCTTCACCATTATATTTACGCCATGGTACATACAAGGCATTTCAAAAGATTTTCTTTTGGACGAATACACACGCACAATATATAAGTATATTGCGATTCCGGCTTTGCAAAATTCTCTTATTGAATGTAAGCAATTAATTTGGTTTTACAAGGTCAACGGGGTATACTAAAAATACCTTTACAATGCCTTCATTCGCTACAAATACCAGTGTACACAGCAGTCACAGTTTCAGCAATATAAACCTAAATAATTTAAGCATCAATCCTGACAATTCTAAATGGAAGTATAGTGATTTGACATTGTTGAAGTTCAGTTTTCCGGTTCTAAAACGTATTTCCTAAAGTTGTAAAGCATCTTGCGACCCGATATTTCCCAAGAGAACAAAGACTGATAGCTCGTATCAGCTTCCTGCAGAATGTGCAAGCTACCTCTTCCTTCGTAACTTTTAATGCGGAAGTTTGAGTTCCGAGAATAGCCACTCGGATCTTCCACAGAGATTTAATGCACTTTACCAGAACTTCCGTTAGATTCCCACGGCGTTTCTTGCAGGACGGTGTGCGTACACGGGCAGAAGCAGAACGACCCTCCCAGCGTCGGGGATTTGGTCAAAAATCAAGAGAAGAGTGTCTGATACTCATCAATAAAAATCTGAAAAGATATGAGAGCTAGAAGGAACTGTGATTTTGGAAGTTTCTCCCACTGCTCTCAGCAATAAATCAAGTACATATTTCTTTGGATAATTCTACTAAAAAAATTATGGAATAACAATCTAATGTCAATTCTAGGAGGATATGGGCGCAGATCCTCAAAAGAGATCCCCACTGAATGAGATTCTTCCTTCGCAAACCTTTTCCCACTCGCATTCTCATGTCTTGGTGTACACCTGATTCTTCTTTCCCAAATGCCCCATTGTCCTCGACACAGTCTCCGTGAGTTCTGTCAGCCCGCAGATGTTGGCTAAAGTCCAAACAGCGCTGTATCCCAATCGGAAGTAATGTAAAGAATAGTATTAATCGCGTTTCTAATGTGATGACTCAATAGATTAACAACTTGTACTACTACACGCTGATATTTAATTTCCTCCTGCGGTCCACTTGCTCAGACCACAGTGAATGGCGCGGAGCGGCTTTGGAAGGAGGCGTTGAAAGGAAGCGTTGGAAGGAAGCGTTGGAAGGCGTTGGAAGGAAGCGTTGGAAGGAGGCGTTGGGAGGAAGCGTTGGTAGGAAGCGTTGGAAGGAGGCGTTGGAAGGAAGCGTTGGAAGGAGGCGTTGGAAGGAAGCGTTGGAAGGAAGCGTTGGAAGGAAGCGTTGGAAGGAGGCGTTGGAAGGAAGCGTTGGAAGGAGGCGTTGGAAGGAGGCGTTGGAAGGAGGCGTTGGAAGGAAGCGTTGGAAGGAGGCGTTGGAAGAGGCGTTGGAAGGAAGCGTTGGAAGGAGGCGTTGAAAGGAAGCGTTGGAAGGAAGCGTTGGAAGGAGGCGTTGGGAGGAAGCGTTGGAGGGAGGCGTTGGAAGGAAGCGTTGGAAGGAGGCGTTGGAAGGAAGCGTTGGAAGGAGGCGTTGGAAGGAGGCGTTGGAAGGAGGCGTTGGAAGGAGGCGTTGGAAGAGGCGTTGGAAGGAAGCGTTGGAAGGAGGCGTTGAAAGGAAGCGTTGGAAGGAAGCGTTGGAAGGAGGCGTTGGAAGGAAGCGTTGGAAGGAGGCGTTGGAAGGAGGCGTTGGAAGGAGGCGTTGGGAGGAAGCGTTGGAAGGAAGCGTTGGAAGGAGGCGTTGGAAGGAGGCGTTGGAAGGAGGCGTTGGAAGGAAGCGTTGGAAGGAAGCGTTGGAGGGAGGCGTTGGAAGGAAGCGTTGGAAGGAGGCGTTGGAAGGAAGCGTTGGAAGGAGGCGTTGGAAGGAGGCGTTGGAAGGAAGCGTTGGAAGGAAGCGTTGGAGGGAGGCGTTGGAAGGAAGCGTTGGAAGGAGGCGTTGGAAGGAAGCGTTGGAAGGAGGCGTTGGAAGGAGGCGTTGGAAGGAGGCGTTGGAAGGAAGCGTTGGAAGGAGGCGTTGGAAGAGGCGTTGGAAGGAAGCGTTGGAAGGAGGCGTTGAAAGGAAGCGTTGGAAGGAAGCGTTGGAAGGAGGCGTTGGGAGGAAGCGTTGGAGGGAGGCGTTGGAAGGAGGCGTTGGAAGGAGGCGTTGGAAGGAGGCGTTGGAAGGAGGCGTTGGAAGGAGGCGTTGGAAGGAGGCGTTGGAAGAGGCGTTGGAAGGAAGCGTTGGAAGGAGGCGTTGAAAGGAAGCGTTGGAAGGAAGCGTTGGAAGGAGGCGTTGGAAGGAAGCGTTGGAAGGAGGCGTTGGAAGGAGGCGTTGGAAGGAGGCGTTGGGAGGAAGCGTTGGAAGGAAGCGTTGGAAGGAGGCGTTGGAAGGAAGCGTTGGAAGGAGGCGTTGGAAGGAGGCGTTGGAAGGAAGCGTTGGAAGGAAGCGTTGGAGGGAGGCGTTGGAAGGAAGCGTTGGAAGGAGGCGTTGGAAGGAAGCGTTGGAAGGAGGCGTTGGAAGGAGGCGTTGGAAGGAAGCGTTGGAAGGAGGCGTTGGAAGAGGCGTTGGAAGGAAGCGTTGGAAGGAGGCGTTGAAAGGAAGCGTTGGAAGGAAGCGTTGGAAGGAAGCGTTGGAAGGAGGCGTTGGGAGGAGGCGTTGGGAGGAGGCGTTGGAAGGAGGCGTTGGAAGGAGGCGTTGGAAGGAGGCGTTGGAAGGAAGCGTTGGAAGGAGGCGTTGGAAGGAAGCGTTGGAAGGAGGCGTTGGAAGGAAGCGTTGGAAGGAGGCGTTGAAAGGAAGCGTTGGAAGGAAGCGTTGGAAGGAGGCGTTGGGAGGAGGCGTTGGAAGGAGGCGTTGGGAGGAAGCGTTGGAAGGAGGCGTTGGGAGGAAGCGTTGGAAGGAGACGTTGGAAGGAGGCGTTGGAAGGAGGCGTTGGATGGAGGCGTTGGAAGGAGGCGGCGGCGGAAGCGTCGCAGGCGGCAGCTGCGGGTACCGGTGCGGGTAGCTCACGGCGCGGCGCGGCGCTGTCTTCAAGGAACCCATTGCGCGGGCAGTCGCCGCGGCCCCGCGACGCCGCCGCCGCCGCCGGCCGACGTGGGAATCGAACGCGTCCCGCTCGCGGAGCACTGACCGAGGGCGGCGGCGGCGGCGGCGGCGGCGTCCGCTGCGCCCGAGACGCGAGCGGTGCGGGCGCGTGGGAAGGAAGCTGTGCGGCCACCGACAGCGATAGTCGCAATAGATCGAACGGTGCGAGTTTCTAGGTTACCAGCATTTCCGACACAAAAAAATCTGCTGCCAAATGTCACAACTAGATGACGCTATTTTCACGAAAAATTGTGTTGTAACTGATTAAATCTCGAAATCTGTCTCCTCGTTCAGAAATTTTGAAACTCCAACACGATCATTAAAAAAAAAAGCAATTTTAAAACCGGTTTAACACAACGCGAAACACGAGCGATTTCATTAACTTACTACATACATATATGAGTAAGAGAATATTGATTACTGGTGCGTCAACTACTGAGGTAATTGATCTCTCAAGACGTAGTGTATGTTACGTGAGAGGTGGTGGAGTTCCACCTGCTGGAACGTGAGTTCCGGCGCCGAAATACACGCCAGCGTCCGTTTTCCCCTTCCAGGTACCTCCCCAAGCGGGGCGCTACCTCACCCGGGACAAGCACCAAGCTCGCGACTGGTATTCAGACTGTAATTTGGTGTATTCAAGGGTAAGGGAGTGGAGGGACAAAGGTGAGGAGGGAAAGAGTGCGCAGTTTGCGGCCCTGTTTGTCAAAGTATTGCTCCGCCACTCAATTCATATTGATCGGCGGAGAAACCACGGAAAATTGCCGATTAGAGCAGTTGGCCGCTGTGATTATCTATACTTAATTGATAAAATAGACTTAGCTGCTTGGCTAGTTTCGAAAATTCCCCACCGTAAGGACAAGAACCCAAGGATCTCCCGGACAATGACACAGCACAGACAAAGGTGTTGGCGCTGAGCTATTGCAACCAGTAAATATATACGTAAATATTATCACTGATAACTGTCTAGAAGTCCTGTGTGAAAAATAACTGATGGAAACGCATATCTCTGTTGGCATCGGTCAACACAGTGCGCGACGTGACAAGGAAAAGCAAGTTAATTCAATGCGCTTTCTTGCGCGAGTTGTCTCGGGCTAGAAACAGTCACGAAAATCAGCAGAGCATAACCTGCAGTACTTCATTACTTCGTAGGTCATGCAAACTGTCGCACGTAGGAGCTAGTCAGATATTTATCTTCAATTGCACCGCGATGCAGTTCCTCCAAAATACTAAACAAAGGGGAAAAAAACTGGCGTGCAACTTTCACGAACTATTTCTTAATTCGATGCTTAAATCGATAAAGAAGCGAGACTCGAACGTACGAGAACAGCAAGTTGGTTCAGTGCGGAGTTACATTTGAGTTGGCAGCACATGCCTCAACATTCAATCCGGGACAAAATGCGAAATCCGGGTTACCCGGGACCCGAAAACAACCAAAACCTACCTCGAGCAGACAGCGTAACTGCCTTCATATTGAGAACAGTACTCAACCACCTTACCACACATCTCCACATAATAAACATTAGGCCAACTCCAGAGTTCAATAAATAAATAAATGTCTTTATTGGTGGCGAGGCTCAGGCTATTTAGCCTGCTCTTACGCCTGACCACAAAGTTGGTTGTGGCCTGAGTTGGGGGTGTGCTGTCTTTGAAATCGTGCACGCAGATCATCTCCAAAACTGCTCTGCCCTGGGCAAAACTTTCGATTCACGCGGAAATTCATCCGTATTGCACCCAAGTGCCTGAACAGCCAAGGGAGGGCGTTCGCTAGTAAACTAAATAAGGCAACAGCATCGCTTACCTCGCAGAGGGCAGTGGACCAGACAGAGGCCGAGCTACTTGAGCGCGCCGAGCGGCCGTTTTACGAGGTGGCGACGCGCGCGCGCGACTGCTACCTGATGCCCCGACTGCATTCCGCGGGAGATGCTGATTCAGGGCAATTTGCACCGGCGCAAAAAGGGCGCTCCTCCGCCACGCGAGGGAGGGGGCGAAGACGAAGAAGAGGACGAAAAGGCACAGGAGGAAAATGAGACGGAGTATGAGGGGGTGAGGCGGTCGGCAGCGAAGAGACGGTAAAGGCGAGTGCGGGCGGAGGAGGGGAACGGTGGGGAAAAAGCGGTGGAGATGGAGAAGTGGAGGGAGAGAGTAGAAGGCAGAGAAGAGAACACTGAGGACATAAAAGAAAGTGGAGAAAAGAAGGAGGAGGGCGGATAAGACACAGAATGCGAAGGAAGGATAGAAGAAGAGGGAGAGGCGCGTGCGGATGCGGGATAAGAAAAGGCGGAGGCGCAGGTGACAGTGAAGGAGGCGGAAGAGAAAGCAAAAGAAGAGGAGAAGCGAATAGCTGCGGAGAGAGGCCATGGAGTGGGGGAGATGGAGGGCGGGGGGGAGGGGAGGCGCGCATGCGTGTGGCAATTAAAGCGCGCACGAGGCGGCCGCCGAGCGCCAAGTGGCTGGCACGCGCGCGCCGTTGCCAACGACCTCCCTCCAGCATCTCCTCCGCAAGGAGCGCCGACGGCCCTGGGATGGCTGCAAGGAAAAAGCTCACGAGGCCTCGTATTCCTCTCACACGCAACACTCACCGTGCTGGATACTCGGATTGACTTCAGATTTTACCAGCTTGTTCAGCACCTTTCAAAACCCCTACATACAAATTTTTACGTGCTATGAAGCATTGCAAGTAATGTTTTTGCGATAATTAGTATTGGGACCTTCCTTGACCTTACCGCCTGTGGAAGGGCGGAAATCGCTGCTCGCCGCTGGTTCTGCGGCCGTTACTCATACACCGCGCCTGCACTATCGGCCTATCGGCAAGATCTCAGTTACTTGCGAGGGCAGGCGGGGTGACAAAAACGGGTGTTTACTTTGCAGGTTCAGATGGAACGAACGCGCTTGGAAATCTGACACCGGCTGATAGACGCCGCGTAACGTGCCTAGCGCTGCCGAAAGCAACGGCTCGCCCGCTGCGGAAAGCGCGAAGGTTACGAAAGGTCCTGATATAAAATGCCACATCATTTATAATATTCCATAGCACTTCAAAATTTGCGTATGTAGGTTTTGCATGGTGTTCTATCAGCTGGTGAAATTTCATGTCAATCCGAGCATCCAGCACGGTGAGTGTTGCGTGTCAGCACGATTCTTCCAAGATGATTCCAGAAGGAACAAAATGTACAAAAAGAAAGAAAAAATAATGCAAATTTCAAAACTTCAATTTTCAAAATTATCACTTCCCTTTTGCTCACAGTCACAAGTAAAGTATTTCAAAATTTCGATTGTGAAAACTTCATATTTATAATTGAACCGAAGTTCGCTATCTAGTGTCTCCGTCTAGCATAGTCTCAAAACATTTTACCCTTTCTGTTTCAGAAAAAAAATAATAAAATAAATAAATAACGAATCAAAAATACGTTCACAGTCTTTATGACGCTTTAAAATTGTTTGATTCGACCACGAATTGCACAATTTTAGTTACAAAGTAAAGTACTCGCTTTCGAATTCGGCTCCATGCAACAAAAAACAACTAAACATAATTTTTCTTAATTAGAATGATAACATGAGATCATACTTTAAGTCACTGTTATGTAAAAAGAATAACATTACATTTCCATCATGTTTCACTAATTTTCGTAGTGTTTACGGACGTTATCAATTATATTATTCGTTTTTTCCCCTTCAGCTACAAAACCAGCGTTTCTCTGCGTTTAACTGCATCTTTCATACGTCTTACAACGTAGACACAACCACATGGTCACCGCAAGTCTGTCAACGACCCTAGATACGAAATCACGAGGAAGAAAGTGTATGACAAGACATGAGCGCAGCGCGACATGGCGGGGGCGGCAGCCAGGCGTGTCGGCACGGACAAGCGCCGAGCCGCAGAACGACGATCGGCAGTGATGGGGGGGGGGGAGGAGCGGAGGGAGAGGGGCGGGGCCACGCAGGGCGCCATAGGATGGAAAGGAACGTAAGGTCCGATTAAATTAAGAAGGTGATTGACATTTGTGAGTGGAGGGGAGCGACGTTGCCAGGTCGCAAACCACTGAGCACGTGTTACCGGGACACGAAAACAAAACACTTCAAAAAATACGTGTAAAAGTGTAAAAAATACGACAAAAGCCTAACCTCAACGCAACTCATCACAACACAGTACACATTGCGCGCGCAGCACAGGCAGAAACGCGGGCGGCGCGGCGACAGGGAAGTCGCTGTGCGTTGCTCAAATGTTCCCCGTGTTCGGCAGTGGCAACTGAGCGACCTGACACGTCACGTTTTGTCTCTCTGGTTGGCAGCTGCCATGGAAACGGGAAAGGCGTCCTGACGTCACACAGAACTGTCAATCACCTTCTTAATTTAATCGGACCTTAGTAGACGCGGGAGGGGAGCTCAGAGGAGGGAGAGGAGAGCGGAGGAGCTGAGCTGCGCGGGGCAAGGAGGATTGATTGAGATTCCGATCGCGTCAACTACTGAGATCATTAGTCCCGTTAGTGGAGTGCGTGTTTTGTCATCGGGAGGTGGCAGTGATCTTCCCCCTCTAGATGGCGAGACCTGCCGTCGACTAGCGTGGTTTCCCACAATCAGGTATCTCCCACCAGCGTGGCACCGCTCCAGCCGGACGAGCTCTAAGCCCCCGAGCGTTCTCCTGGCATGTGTAGTAGTGCAGTGCTTGTTAGTGTGAGGGTAGGTGTGTAAGGGTTGAGGATAGGACAAGGAAGGTGAAAGAAAGATCGCGCGCGGTCCGGCCACGATCAGCTGCGGCCTTCGCCTGGTGTTG
The DNA here is from genome assembly GCA_031308135.1 of Acheta domesticus. Lineage (NCBI taxonomy): Eukaryota > Metazoa > Arthropoda > Insecta > Orthoptera > Gryllidae > Acheta > Acheta domesticus. Next base: position 15,846,129 of record JAHLJT010009436.1, read on the forward strand.
ATCGGGGAAACCACGGCAAACTACCGACCAGAGCAGCCGGCCGCTAGAATTCCCCTCCAGGTGGGGAGGGGCGGCGCGGGGTTGGAAGGAGCTGGATGAGGAGGGGAGGAGTGCAGCGGATAGGGAGTCCGGGTGGCGTGGAGTGGCGAGGAGCAGGGCGGGGCGGGGCGGAACGAGGCGGGGTGCGCCCCGTGGCGAGGTGGCGTGGGCTGCGGCGCCGACCAGTCTATCGGCGCTGCCATCGCGTCGGGTCTCGAACTGGCGACAGGCCATAAGCTCCGCGGCGGCGGCGGCGCCGTGGGCGGGCCGGGCGAGACGCGATACCACGTGCTTATGAGCGCATGTGTAACTCTGCGACGGCGCGGGCGACTGCGCGAGAGATACGAGCCGCCGCACTGATAAAACATGCGGACTTGCGCCACCTGAGAAAACGCCTTCCACTGCCAAGCTTACGAGCCATTAAGAAGGCATTGCGACGTAACCCCAAGACAACAGAAAGAAATTCAGAAAGGTAAAATTAATTAACTCATTTCTGTGTATTTCGTCGAATGAGAAATCCTCTTTGCGTAAGGTAAATATTATTTTATGTAGCACAAGAAGGTTTTAACTCTAAGCATTCTAAAATTAATGCAATGCATATATAAATATATGCGATCGTCCCATTTATCCAACATCCAGATTTATTTTACAGATAGCCTGGATATTTCTTTACGACAAAGGAAAATAAATTTCAATTTTTAATGAAGCATGAAAATTTGATTGTTGAACAGAAATCGACAACGTACAATTCTGAAGAAATAAATACTATTGGAAGGACAATATAAACAAGCAATATGTTTAAAAGTACCAAAAACATTTCACAAAACTCTTCACGCTACTCTTAAAAGACTCTTCAATAGAGGAAAATAAAACCGTCGCTTTAGTTTCTCGCCCTTTCATTTCTGAATCCTGGGCATTCACATGCAAACACGAAAAAAGGGCGAAAAAACTATTTAAAAGTTAAGTACGCTGTTTCCGGAGCCGGCAGTTTTTCATTTTACAGAACGCGGTAGAGATTTCGCAGAAAAAAAAGACTATTCAAACGAAGACATTACCCTCCACACAGAAGTGCCCACAGCCTGAAGTGCTACGGCCACCGCTACAAAGGGCTCAAACCCTTTCTCTCCCTCCCCCCCTCTCTCTCTTCCCCCAAATCCGAGCGTCAGTAAAAACCGCATCAGAGAAGGCAAGAAAGAAATCCCTGGCTGACCGGGTTCCCCATCGCCAGCACAGTGACCGCAGAGGCACGCCCACCTGCCTCCGCCCCTCGCAGAAAGGCCTTTGATTTATGGGCGGCGCCATTAAAGGCTTTCGGCGCCATATTAATTGTTTCATTAAGGCGCCGCAGAGGCCGGGGCGGCGCCATTCAAGCCAATGGCTACCGCGTGCGAAGGTGGGAGCGGGGTGCACTCAGTGTCGGGATTAGGGCACCAAGTGAAACAAAAGCAGTCGAAGAGGAAGGGTGGGGTGAGCGAAAAGTAGGCCTTCATAACCTGTGCAAAACTCGCCGATTTGAGAATCATGGAAGTAGTCTAAATTCCTACGTTCTTTCTTTAAAATTACTATTTATGCTTAACAATAGTTCGTTGTCGAATGTGAGGTTTTCAAACTCTTGAATTCAAAATTTTCTAAAATTATAGCCTTTGTTTTTATGAACAAGTTTAAAAAAAACTTAGGTTGTTCACACATAAATATTATTTAAACAATAAAAATTTGAATCTCCTTTTTTCACCGAGATCGAAAAAATCGTCCCTAGCCAAAATAACGACCACAGAAACGAGAGGGGGACGGCAGAGAAGTAGGAGGTGAAAGGCAGAATTAAGTAGCACAAAAATGAAATGGAAAAACAAGAGAATAGTAGGCTCCTGTACCATTAACTGCTAGAAGACACTCGTTAGCCTTTTCAGTAAAAGAATGATGAAATAAGCACATATCTTGCTGGTGGCGTTTGCCCTCCCATTGCAATATAATAAATCGCGTAAAGACATAAAGAAGAGAAAAAAAAATCTTGATTAAAATTGTGTAGTAGAAAGGCGAGGTTCAACAACTGCAGAACGCTGATGCACATTCATGCGTCCTTGCCGAAGCGACAAACTCAAAAAGCAAAGAACAAGCCGAATAATAAATCCACAAGTGCAAAACTTAAGGCCAGGCAAGAGAGCGTTGCGTAAACGACCGGTCCGCCGTTCTCACGCCGCGGGGCGTGAGCGGGCGCGAGTGCACGAGGACGGGGGGAGGCGTCGGGCGTGGAGCACGGGACCTCCGCATGCGGCGCGCAACTCGATCCTCGGGGCTCGGGGCGAGCGCCGTGGGCGAACGCGACACCGCCCGCGGTCGCGAATCGGCGGCCACCGCAGCGCGCAATCGGATCGCTCCGCGAACAGGACGCGCGCGGCTTCTGCTCTCACTACACAAATGCAATAAAAGTAGCAAATGGTAAAGGTGAGGGTAAAAAGAGGGAGTGAAGAGTGATAAGGGGGAGTGAAGAGTGATAAGGGGGAGTGAAGAGTGATAAGGGGCAATGAAGAGTGATAAGGGGCAATGAAGAGTGATAAGGGGGAATGAAGAGTAATAAAGGGGAGTGAAGAGTGATAAGGGGGAATGAAGAGTGATAAGGGGGACCGAAGAGTGATAAGGGGGAGCGAAGAGTGATAAGGGGCAATGAAGAGTGATAAGGGTGAGTGAAGAGTAATAAGAGGGAGTGAAGAATGATAAGGGTGAATGAAGAGTGATAAGAGGGAGTGAAGAGTAAAAAGGGGGAGTGAAGAGTAATGGGGGCGAATAGCAATAAACTAGCGGCAAGTGTTAAAGGAGTGAAGAGGAATAAAGGGACGAAGAGAGATAAAGAAGCCAAGAGGAGTAAAGGGGCGAAGAGAGAGAAAGGGGCGAAGAGAGAGAAAGGAGCGAAGAGCTGTAAAGAAGAAGAGGGATCGATAGTGCCTCCGCCACAACCCCATCGAACTATGCCATCTACCATTGTAACTGTCTTGTGCTGGGTAGAGCTAGGAAGTCAAAATCATAAAGCAATAAGAAACTACAAACTGCATAAAAAAAGAAATAATGGATCTTTGCAGAATAAAAATGTGGATTGAATATTGAAACATATTTATTCCTCAGTTCAGGCTTTGCAATTTCCTTACAATTAGTGAATAGTTCGTGTATAGTGAATATTGTGTGCAGACACTACAGTGTTGTTTGTTTTAATTGAAACGTATTGGAGAGTATACAATGGGACGGAATGTATTCAGTCAATAAATAAAATGCAATCAGTCCCTTTATTGTATCCACTCACAGCTAGACCCAGAAATAAGGCACTCGAATAAAGCAGTCAGAACGTTCTTACTTCTCTTACACGTGCGACATTTCCATCAATAATTCGAGAACAATGATTCATCACATGTGGGATTACAGATCAAGGCGATGCGAGCGTTGTTCCTCCTCTGAACCTCTCCCTGCGCTGCAGACGGCGCTGCTGTGATTGGGGGCGCAGAACTGCTCCCGAAGGGGATGGAGCAGCGGACGCCCTAGGCGAGGCGCGCGCCGCTGACCCGGATTGCCGCCCCCACCGCCCCCGCCCAGGCGTCGTAAGGCCGCTCTCGAGATTGGACCCCATCGATCTGTCGAGGACCCCTGGCAATTACCACACTCCAAAAGGACATCAAGTAGCGAGTGGGATGTATTCAACATTTCTCTTCGTCAACGGGGAGGTGCAGAATTAATACACGCGGAGAGAAAAAAAAGAGAGGAAAGGGTAGTTTTAATGAAGTAGTGACATGATTTATTATTGCCCCCTTACTACTTTCTGATGGTAAAGGCCAATGCCATATTCTGGATTCAATCCAGAAACCGATGGTTTCCACTAACGCGAGGTCTGAAGTTCACTCACGCGTCAACAAGAGCAGCACTGTTTAAAATGTTAAAAACAAATTTTATCACATTATATTCAATAACTGGAGACTATTTGTTTTGTTTTTTTCCTATTTAGACACTTCTTTATTATTTCGGAATCCATTATTTTCTTTATCCAACAATCTCAGGCATATTCTTTTAGTAAATTTCATGTTAACCAAACTGGAATAAAACAAATTAGATCGAGACTTTTCCTAAATAATTAAATGAAACTTTAAGCCACACGTGAAGTGTCTAACTAGGAAGAAAATTAACTAGAAAAGTTTCAGAGCGTTAAATTTGCTCGTGGTAATTAAGATTTCAATGGTTCACGGTTATTAAGTGATAACTGTTTTTTTTTTTTTTTTTTTTTTTTTTTTTTTTTTTTTTTTTTTTTTTTTTTTTTTTAAATTTATTACTTCTCGTCCGACAATATTGTCTTTCGAGGGTTTTAAGATACAGAAATATAAATAGCTTGTTAGGATATGGTCATCCTTAAGTCACGGTTGGTTTCCTTACTATAATAATGGGGTTTTGATTACAGATCTTATTTTAAAGGATGATGTAATGGAGGATGGGAATATGGAAGCTGTCGGTTTACGGAGGTTTGAATTTATCTTTAGGGAATCTAGATAGGATTCGAGGACTGTTGTAATTCCTTCCTAGGTTGAATATGGCTGAGCATGGAGCATTTGGGAGGTTATTGAAGAAATTGCTGGCAAGCTTATTTACAGTCTCCTTGAAATCAGGAATGTCTAGTTCCCGTCTGATTTGATGGTTGGGAATGAACCATGGCGCGTTGAGGGTTGTTCTTAGATACTTATTTTGTAGTCTACTAAGTCTATCGATAGTGCTTGATGCTGCGCCTCCCCATATTGGGCATGCGTATGTCATTGTAGGCAATATGACTTGTTTAAATACTAATAGACTGCATTCTAGTCTAAGAGGAGTGCGGCGATTTATAATCGATGATAAATTAAATATTTTACATTTAGTTTTGTCTATGACAGCATTTACTTGGGGTTTCCATGTGAGTCTTTTATCTAAGAGGACTCCGAGGTATTTTATCGGGGATGTTGACCAAGGGATTATAGTACCTTGGATTGCGACTTCAGGTGGATTTTTGGGCCGGCGGAGAGTGAAGATTTTGCAGTTGCTCTTACTTGGATTAATTCTAATTCTCCAATTTTGCGTCCATTCGACATAGTTATTGATGCTTTCTTGTAGGTGATCTTTAGCCACTAGTATGTCATAGTTTGTAGCATATATTGCTATATCATCAGCATATTGTGCTATCTTTGCGTCTCCTTCCGATGGGATGTCGTAGCAGTATATGTTAAATAACGTAGGGGAAAGAGCTGATCCTTGCGGAACGCCTGCGTTGATTTGACATGAGCTAGATGTTGCATTGTTGATTCGAACTATAAATTCTCTGTTGGAGATGAAGCTTGTTAAGATTTTGATTAGATAATTCGGAGTACCCAGAACATTTAATTTATACTCAAGGCCTCTATGCCATACTTTATCATAAGCATGGCTCATATCTAAGAAGGCAGAAGTTGTGTGTTCTTTACGGTGGAAGCCGTGAGCTATACCTTCCGTTAATCTTAGTAATTGGTGCGAGGTTGAATGATTAGGCTTGAAACCGAATTGAAAGGATGGAATTGCTTTTGAGGTTATAAGGAAGTGGTTGAGCCTGTTTAGAATTAACTTTTCAAAAATTTTAGAAAGGGTGGGGAGAAGGCTTATGGGACGGTAATTTTCAGCGACTTTAGGATCTTTGTGAGGTTTAAGTACCGGTAGGACTACTGCCTTCTTCCACTTTCCGGGGAAGTAATTGAGACGTAGAGCAGCGTTGAAGATCGCTGTTATAGCTGTAATTACTTTTTTATCTAACATTTTGATGCTTAGGTTGCTGATGCCATCTATACCTGGGGATTTTCTGACTTTCAAGTGTTTAATTATATTTAAGGTTTCCGAAGGTGATATGAATTTAGTTGCTGCATCAACTGTGGTTTTCTCTTGTTTTAAGTAGTCCTCTATTTGCCTGTTGAATGCGAGGTTTGTAACTGGGTGGGGTTGGAAAGTATTTTCCAGAAGTCGGGCAATTGCGTTTGCCTTCTCTTCGTCTGAGAAAGCCAATGAGGATCCTGATTTTAATGGAGGAATTGTGGCTTTGGTTCGTAACAGTCGTTTTACCGTACACCATAAATGTCTTGAGTTCGGATGTATTTCAGATAAATAAGTTTTATAGTTATTATATCTAAAATGGTCAAGTCGTTGCTTAATTATCCTTGTGAGTTTGTTCAGTTTCTGTTTGATGTCCTTTCTTCTTGTAATCTGCCAGTATCTTCTCAGGTTATTTTTAGATTTAATTAAGTTTAATATTTTAAACGGGATAGGTTTTGGTTTAAAGGTGGGCAGCATTATCGTTGATTGTTTTACCGCTGAAATTATGGATTTGGTGAGATTGTCAATCTCAGTATCAATTTCTTGGGAGTTTGAGAGGTTTTGAGGAAATTTATAGTTGGTACTCATCAGGTTGGAGAATTTATCCCAGTTTGTAATACCTCTATGGATTGAACCAGAATTTAAGGACATCTGTGGAGAAAGTGATATGATCACCAGACTGTGGTCGGAGTCTAGTTCTGGTATAACACTCTGATGAAGCGGGAAGTTTATATTCTTTGTCAGGGTGATATCGAGAATGTCTGGGATGATATTTGTGTTTGAAGGATATCTTGTTGGTTCATTGGGACCAGTTATTTCCACGTTGTTGGAAACTGCAAAATCATATAGTTTTTTGCCTTGAAATGTCGTAGTGTTACATCCCCATACGCTGTTTTTACAATTTAAATCCCCCATTAGGATGGTGGGATGATTATTTTTCAAAATTTCGTGAAGAGCGTTTTGAGGAAACGCCTTGTTCGGAGGTTTGTAGGCAGCTATGATTTGGACGGGATGATTGTTTAATTTAATTTTAACTCCAACAGATTCTAAGTTGGCTGAGGAAGGAGTGGGGATTTGTTCTTGTTTAACTTGCTTATTAATTAATATAGCTACTCCCCCTGAAGCTCCATGAGGTGATAATCTATCGAAGCGATAGCACTGGAACCCTGGAATGTTAAATCTTTCACCAGGGATTAAGTGAGTTTCCGAGATGCAGGCAATAATGACATTGTGCTGACGTAAGAAAATTCTGAATGTGTTTTCTTGGCGTTTAAGGCCGTTTGCATTCCAGTTGAGGATATTGCCTTTTCCGAGATTTTTATCCATTGTAAGACATTGTTCTCACCATTCCCTCAACCATTTTTTGTATTTGAGGAACTATAGCTGTTACAACTTGTGAAACTATATTGGAGATAATACTTGACCAATCTAATGGTGGTGCCCTACTTGAAGATTGGATTGCTTCACGATAAGAGCGACGAGGGAGAGATGGGAAACCTCTTTTATAATTTTGAGGGTCATTTATGTTAGGGGCCATTTTGGGGGATATATGACTATTTGAATTATTGGAACGTTCTTTAGGAGAGGGCATTGTCTTCTCTTTGACGTATGTTTTATAGTATTTACAGCCGCGGTAATTAGCGGCATGGTATTCATTACAGTTAACACATTGGGGGAGAGAATCTCTAGTTTTTCCACAATCTTTATAGTGGTGATTGCCTACACATTTCACACATCTCGGAGGGAAACCGCAGTTGGCTTGAGAATGGCCGTACCTTTGACATTTTTTGCACATTACTATTCTAGCATTAAATCTTTGCTCTACTCTAATTACACTATACAAAAATTTGTTAAGGGCGAAAATTTTTCTTGCTTCACTATTGTTGGTTAGTTCTACAGCACAAATGTGAATGGGTTTTCTCTCTTTGTTGTATAATCGACTAACTTTTGTAACAGGATATTTAAGCCGTAAAAGTTCGGCCTCGATGGCTTCCTCGGAGTAGCTAGTGGGAATATCTTTGATGACAACTGACAAAGGTTTAACCGTAGGGTCCCTGAAAGAGTAATAAGCGATATTTTCTTCATCGCAAAAACTTCTATAATTTCTAAAGTCTTCTATGTCACTAAACATCACTTTCACTGAGTTCTTAACGTTTTTGGTAGAGAAATCTTTTTGAGCAATATTTTTTATGTCTTGAATCATTTTTTCAAAGTTGTCAACTTCATGGACAAATATTGGGGGGATTTTGATGATGTTTTGTTCTGGTTCACTTAATACGTCTGTCTCGCGCACTGGAGACTCGATAGCAGAGTTTTCCAGGGCTTTATACCGGGAAGATACTGGCACGTTGTATTGGATTGTACTTTCTTCCGAATGGTATATTTTACGTTTTTTACTGTCACCACCAAAATTTGAATGCACTTCACTTACTTGTTTTGATTGCTGTAGCTGTAGTTGATCTGAGGAGATACCTTGACCCTGGGCAAAGGTGTCCATGGCGACGGGGGCGGCCTCGCCACTCAGTTGAGGGTTGGGGAGAACGGCTGCCAACGGCTGCGGTAGCTGTTGTGTCAGTTGCCATTGCTGGTGTTGAAGCTCGGCCAGTTGTTGTTGGAGGCAGTTTTGTTGTTGAATTAACTGCTCTATTTGCATATTACGCGCTAGTTGTTCTTCGGTAGCGGCAGGGTTGGGTATGGTCGACATGTTGCGTAGTTGCGATGGCCGAAGCCGTCGCGTACTACGAAACTGCTTGCTCTGTTGATTTTAGTTTCACTGACACTTGCGAAGCACTATTTAAATCAACACTTTTAAACAATTTGTTGCATAGAAAGTGAGGCACACTGAGAATAGTATACTGGTAGTCTAAACCGTTATCACAGAAAGCGAAACCTTAGCTGATAAGCCTGCGGGACAACGTTCGCGGAGCGATGTTGACCGTGCCGTGGTCGGCGAAGGAATGATAACTGTTTTGAAATGCAGCATGAAATTGCGCTGCAAACGATTTGACCCACGAAGATATACAAGGCTTAGCAGAGGGAAAAAGGAATCGAACAGACAAGTAATTAAGATGATGAGATCCAATTAGAGGGACCATTTAGATGTTAAGTAGTCTGAATCTTCGCTTGTTGAGAATGACACAACACTCACGTCAACTACTAGTTCGAAAAGAAAACTTAAAGGAAAGTTCGTCACGATTCAGAATTTTCCTTTCTCAGAAATGGTTCATTCTCTCTTGGCCTCAAGTCCTGGCACTCCCATGCCGCGTCTAACTGCACGTCAACACTGTTCATCCGAACTAATTCATTGTAAATGATTCCGAGCGCGTCAACTACGAGAGTACTTAGTTCCGTAAGTGTAGTGCACGTTTTTGCTCGGGAGGTGGCGGTGGTCTTCCCTCAGTGGATGGCGAGATCCGGCGCCGACCTACCGTCCGCTAACGGGGTTTCCCCAAACCAGGTATCTCCCACCAGCGGGGCACCGCCCCAGACGGGACAAGCTCTAAGCTCCCAATCGGTCTCCCGGCATGTGTGATAGTGTAGTGCATGTTAGTATGTGTGTACGGAGTGAGGATAGGACAAGGAAGAGGAAGGAAAGAGCTCGCACGGTCCGTGGCCCTTTTGTTGAAGTATTGCTCCGGCATTCGCCTGGTGTTGATCGAAGAAACCACGGAAAACTCCCGATCCGAGCAGCCGGGCGCTAGAATTCTCCTTCAGACAGCGACAGAATTCGACCCTGCAGACAAGCTAGGGCTGCAAATCCTGCCGCCGTCGGGAGAGGACCTCCGGGTCAGAGGGACTGCAGCGACATCAGTTGATCCCTGAGCCCCCTCTCCCGGTCTTCATCCGAACTCGCACTGCCCGTCCTCGTCCTTGTTCCCTTCCACGTCCTCCCTGGAATGCCAGTAGCCGCCTCCGACCACATTATATTCCCTCAATAACAGCCCAGCCCATCGCCACGAGGCCCAACCGGGCGACGTGCCCCGTCACGCGGGAGCCCTGTCCAAATGCATCACTCGGGAAGGAGGACCTCCCGAGGAATCGCGCTGCCCGACGGTGCCTCTTCTCTGCCCGGCTGTCATAACCCAAGATGGACGGTGCCAGTGGGAAAGGGGAACGGCGAGCTAAGCAACAAAGCGTTTCGTCTCTTAACTAATGAGAGAGTACACAGGCGAGAAGACAGCGAACACATAGTTACCAAGTTTAGTGAAGTGATTACTGAATTAGTGAAGTGATTTACTGATACTCTGGGAAAATAATGAAATGTCACTTCTGGAGATTTTCCGTTTTTACGACGTTCAAATTTCTTAAACCAGCACGTTCGAGGGAAAGTTAGATTGCTCTCCGGTTCCCTGGCACATAAATATTAGAATTTTAACAATTTCGTATTTTTTATATGAACGTTTTTCAATGTTTTTTCCTTTACCTCAATGTTGAGAGAATTCCATCAATAACAGAACACTGTTTAGTAGTTCTTGTGTAGTTATAAGACATTTTTTATAACGATATTCACAGCATTCAGCCAAGAGCGTAAATATCTACTATCCAAGATAATGAATAGTGAACACTGGCCATTGGTGATTTTTCCTCAGCACTGTCCTACACACAAACACTTTTATGACATTACGAATACAATGAATCCAAGGTAAACGTAGAATCACTACTTGGTCCATAATAATGTACTATAAAATTGCAGATATCAAACTTCAGGTTTAATTGTCCTGAAATTACTTTCGTTCGTCCGTGACACCATTGACAAACATCACGGTAGTTTCAGCACTCTAGGTCTTGCTAAAGCCTCAAGGGAAATAAACCTGATTCACGTAACATCATTAATTCAATAAAAACGCAAGCAACCCACAAAACATGAACCATAATGCAGGCACATAAATATCATCATCCACACAGGAGGGAAAGTGGTCGGTCAACTGTGCGTCCTGCTCGTATTCGGTGATGAGATTTCATGCATGACGTCCCGTGAGTGTTACGCAACTCTGTCGGGTCTCGCTTTGTATTCACGCATGAAATGAGAGACTCAAGGAGACAGGTACATTCCAACAGCTTCGATGGCCACAGCACGGCCAGAATGTTGATGTAAACAGTTTCAAATACATACAAGAACACTTATAGTGCCGATTTAAAGAAGGTAAACCAAGTAATACACGGATGACATAATCCCTTCAATACATAAAACAAATTGTGAATACAAAGTTCATAATTCAAATTTAACTGAAAAATAAATATAAGAAGGAAGGAGTAAGATATATGTAACTTCTGGGCGAAGAAAAGCGTTTAACAATCCAACATTTACTGTACTTTTCAATCCTATATTTCAGAAACTACTGTAACAATTTACCAGCAATTGACACGACACATGAAATAACATTAATTTAATGGAAAAAAGTGTGCTGAATCTTAAGAAAAATTGTAACTTAATTATTTTCATCCGGAGATATCTTTGAAGATACCATACATTCACGACACTTCTTGCAAATAACGAAACTCTACATAATGTACCACATTCATATTTATGTTTTACATTCCAATCAATTTACGGAAAATTCGATTGACTTGTTTTGAGAAGGCAACAGAATGGCCTGCACATCTGCTGATCTGCCTTTCGAGGCAAGGGAGGATTATTTCAATAATTCTGATGCAGCGTATTCGTTTTCTGTTCACCAGCTTAAAATAAATCAACATTATTGAAATCTTCAGGATTTTGAAACTTTTCTCGGGTCGTTAACTGGAATAAAATTGCAGCCTTAAGCAGACTCAAAAAATCACGAAGTGGAGAAACAGAGAGGAAAAGCTAATATATACATACACTACATCTCTGGCTTGATGCTAGAATGGCCAATGCCAGTTTTTAGTGATTTTCGAGATTTACGTTTCCTTTAAAGCCCCCCTTCATTCAGTGCAAAAAGGCCAAAGTCAAAAGTCTGCTGACTTCTCTATTGATCTTTACATTGGCCGACGATTGTTATATCACTTCGATGTGTACGAAAAGCCAATGTGGCCTTATCATATTAAACATGCAATGCTCGCCTAATCTTCCAGGAACAAGTAACGAAGACGAAGATGATTTGATGAAGACATAATTAGTACTAGAAAGTTACAAGAAAAGAAAACAAATAGTACGTAAAAATATAAGATCAAACGCAGACAGCACACAAACAAGGCAGAAACCGCACAACTGAACACAGCCGAACAAAAAAGAGGAAATGAAGGGTGAAACAACACTAACAATGGGCGAAAGTAGAAAAATCGCCCCCGAAGAGAAGAAGGAAGCGAGCTGAACGGAAGGGCGGGTCCCGGGTGCCCTAGATCCTCGCCGTCCCCTGTCCAGCAGGGGCCGGGGGAGAAACCGGGGCGGCGGGAATCAAACCGCGGGCTCCACAGCGCAGGCGCCTGGAGCGAACGGTCGGCGGGGGGGGGGGGCGCGGCCCGCCGCGCCGCGGGCGCCCGCCGACACACTGGCACCGATTGGCACACGCCATCGCCGCGCCACACCGCGCCACGCCACCCTGCAGCCTTTCGGCTACGCCGCGCCCGCCGCCCGCGCCGGTTATCGCGGATGCTTCCGTTCTGTTCTTAAGGCTGCGGTCGGAGCGGATCCGCATTCGGCCGAATTCGCCTTCGGCTGAACACGGCCGTTTACGGCCGAATATTTCAAACCCTCTCTAGAGCGCAGGCACGGCCACATTGCAACCGACCAAGTTCTGGTAAACACTGCCGACTGCCGAACTTCGAAGAAGGCAGACCGATACCAAATGAATTGGATTTATTCGGCCGATCTGAGATATCGGAGATGGATGTTGAAAAGCTGGTTTCATTTGTACACGAACGAGATGCTCTGTGGAAGATATCGGATTCCAGATATCACAACAAGGACAAAAGCAGGAAGTTATGGAATGAAATCGCAGAAGAAATGGGCGAAACTACTACAAAACACGTTGTAAACATGGGACATAACCTCACATACCTCATGGTTATGAAGAGTCGTTCTTCTGTAGTAATGCATTTTCTAAAATTCGACCTTTTTTGAATGTCATCTGTAATTGCTCCAAGTATGTAAAAGAAAGTATTAGGCGACGTTCATGTGTATTGTAAAAATTTCACTTGTTTCAGTAATTGGTAATATAAGGTATGAAATTCACCAGTATTTTCGCGATCGGTGAAAATAGGGTTTACCCAGTAATCTTTGTTTTCAGGCAGAAGAAATTTAAGAGCAGAGCTCTCTCAGCAAGCAGTTGTAATCTTCTCGCTTCCATTGCATGCCACTTATAGCCAATAATTCACAGATAGATGTCTATTGCAGTCTGATGCAGTGTGACCAGTCAGATCAGCAGAATCAGTCGGCCGTTCGCGCGAGAACTTTCCTTCGGCCCAAAACGGATCCACTCTGACCGCACTCTAACGCTCAGGTCTCATGCACGACAAATGCACAGAATACGGGAATGAGTTACACAAATATTTCACATTTTATTAATTAGAGTTGCGAACCAAAATTTATTTTCATTGTTTTTTGACAATTGGGAAAGAGGTTGTCTAGGTTTCAATAATTTTAATATATTAGAACTCTTCGATCGCTTAGCGATCATCATCACAGCTGATCTTGCAGAGTCTTGTCAGAAAACGAAATTGCCAATTTCGTAGCGCTGTGGAAAACAAAATTTCGTTTTTTGCCCACAAGATGCAAGATCAGTTCTGAAGATGGTCGCTACGCGATCGAAACGACCTTAGGTACTTGAAATACTGATACCTAGACATCTTCACAATTTATGACGAGGTATCAACCTGACCAGCAGTATCAACGTTTTTGACAACATAAAAAGGAATTTCATTCCTCAACTAGCTGATTACTTAGTCTCGTCCGTAAATACATTTACCGCCCCGTGCACTCTGCTTATTCCGCCAACTCTGCCCGTCCCGTCCACTTCGTCCTCCCCTCCAGCCATAACAGATTAGGTGCACACTCTGTTCAATTTTAAATATCATCCTTTCCAGACTTCCACTTCCAGAAGTGCGACTGGGGTTTTGCATCCACAGCGCTTATTTAGATTCTAATATGCCATACACGCGTCAAAGTTTTGCTCAAACATACATCCACAAGCATACATTTTATATGCTAAGATGAAATATTTTACACCTTCAAATAGGTAATACATAATAGACTATTTACTGTTAATATAATTTACTTTCGCAAAATGTGTCAATTTTTTTACATCTCCAAGACAAAACGGTCATTAAAATCAAAGGTGTATTTCGTTTGAGCATTCTTTTTAGTTACTTTATTTAATATGTCTCACTTTCGTCAGCAGTGGAAAAAATAATGTATGGCATTACTGAGTGAAGAGATTTCATCACAATAAAATACTTAACTCTTGTGCCGCAAGTTACTATCATGCAAAAAATCCACCGTATTTCGAAATATTGTTTAATCAACCACAGTTGTTAATTTGTACATTTTAGGAAAATTCCATATTCAGATTTCATCAAGATACCTCACAGAATGAAAATACGTTGTGAAAAAATACTGGCCATCTAATTTTCTGCAGTAAATCGGAGAGCATCCATTTCGCACGGTAGTAGTAAGTATTGATTTTAACAAAGGTGCAAAGCTCCTCAAACAACGCACTCGAGATTTCCGTCCCTCCATGTTTGAAAACACAGCAGCAGAGTATCTCTTTAAGAGGACCTAAACAAGAGCGATGTCTGCAAGCGACGTCGACGATGTATTAAGTCAGCGCCCGAATGCCGTTTGGCAACTGCTCTTGATGAAAGGGGCCAAATGAACGGAGAGCGCGCGCGCCTTCTCGACAAAGGCAGCAGCATCCCTCTTCTTTCAGCGCTGATGGAAGCACTTCTGCCTGCAGGTGCCTCTCCATGCACAGGTGACGGATCACAGCACTTGGTCTTCCCTGTGCAAGGCATGAAGTAGTGTCACAAATCAAACAATGCTTTGAGGACAACAAGGTCCAAAGCACTGATTTTTCCCTTGCAAAGGAAATCATATTTCAAAATGCTCGTATGACTGTTCTTAACATCAAGTACTCTTTTATATTTAAATATACCGCATGTCTTCTTCACATGTATAGCCTTGCAGCATTCTGAGGAGGCAATGCCAGACTTTTCATTAGAGTGGAAGGGGGAATAATAACCGAGCGAAATAGCTCAGAGCGTAGCGCGCTGTCTTCGCAGTCATGAGACCCGGGTTCGATCCTCGGACCGGCCATCCTGGCCGGGGTTTTCGTGGTTTCGCTCGGTCATGCAGGGGAATGCACGAATGGTTCAAAAAGGCCACGATCTCCTCCCCTCTTCATCGTCCTATCACCTTATAATTCATAATTGAAGGCTTAACAACCTTGTCTCACGACGGGATGCAGCCGAAAAGCTGCTGATCCTCATAATTACACACGTCTCTCTCCAGGACACAGTATGACAAATAACATAAGTTTAAATTTATCAAATGAATTAATAATTAAAAATGAATTATATTAAAATGAATCCAGTTTTCATCCATAAATAAAAAGTCAAAAACAGTCTTATTTTCAATAATTTATTTTAACATACAAAAGGATTTTTTGAATATAATTTCAAATGAAAAGTTCTTCTGTTGCCAGTTTCTTGCGAAAAAAAAAACTTCCCCAAATTAAAAAAAATATACTCTGCCTCTCTTTTCTGAAACAAGTATCCTGCGTACACTCAATAAGCACCATCCATTGAGTCGCTCTCCTGGCAATGCTGATCTTAACGAGACTTTACCTACGCGAGGTGGAGAAGTCTGCGCTAGGAATACTATCAGTACCAGTGGTGCGTTGTAGAGCTAGACAAATGCGGTCTTGAAATTAATTTTATTAGAGTTACTTTACAAAGTTGTGTAAAGCCACCCTTATTTTGTTTGAATGCGAGTAAAGCCTGAAGACTTGGAGGAAGCACTAGTCTCACCCCCAAGGCATTCTGTAAGCGTCTGCGTACTTGGGATCATGCCAAGAAATAAGGATACTGCCTTAGAATTATTGCAGTCAATACCAACCGAACACTTTTGATGAAAATTAACTATTGTGGCTTCCGTTTTATGCAGGCATCCGACCCCAGTTATATTACTAGAACATAGTTACATTGATTCCCTCTCCAATGCCGCAATGCAATGTGTCCCTGACAGCTAATGTCGTTACTAATGCGTGGCACCAAACGCAATATCCTCTTGGACAGACCTACCAACGGCCAACGGAGCAAGGCTCGGGTGCTGATCCAGCTGTCAAGCTCATGTGCGTCTGCCTTCAGTATCCATCTTCGAAAGCTGGATGATACATGGCAAACGATCAATAACGCCGAAATACGCTGTGGTGAAGATGGAGGTAACATTGTAGGAAGGGAAAGGAGAGAGACTGATGAAGAGAAATGTCTTTTTAATTAAGATTCGAATTACTGAGGTAATAATTTTCTCCAACACAATCAAATGAGACTAATACATCTCAACACTTACAAAGCGCAGGTATGTTAAGAAATAATTCTCTTCTTTTGTTTCCTTTAGAAGAAATCTTTACACGTTCTTCTTAAGAAGTCAGAACAAAAACGATTACACGTTCTTCTTAAGAAGTCAGAACAAAACGAGAGGCAATATACGACCAACAAACAGAAGGTGCTATGCCACAGTACACGAAGATCGAAGATAAGCGGGTGATTCTTAGAACTGAGCAGATTCCACGAAGCCATGCCATGGCTGAGTGCGCAGCAACCACTATCGTTAGAAGACTTCACGTGATATGATCAGGGATTTCCCAAGCGCGAGGTGTCCTGTTGGCAGATCCATCGTCCTCTCCACCCCGTGCCATGCAGAGCAACGCTCCGTCCCGTGCAACCACGCCCACCGCCAGGGGCGGATCCAGCCGAACATTGGGGGTAGGAGGGAGAAGGGGAGAGGTGGAGAGGAGGGGAGAGGGGGAGAGACGAGAGGAGAGGAAAGAGGAGAGGAGAAAGGAGGGTAGGACGGAGAAGGGGAGAGGTGGAGAGGAGAGGAGAGAGGAGAGAGAAGAGAGGAGAGGAGAGAGGAGAGGAGAGGAGAGGAGAGAGAGGAGAGTGGAGAGGGGAGAGGAGAGGAGAGAGGAGAGGGAAGAGGAGAGGAGAGGGGAGAGGGGAGGGGAGGGGAGAGGAGAGAGGAGAGGAGATGGAGAGGAGAGAGGAGAAGGGAGGAGAGGAGAGAGGAGAGGGGAGGAGAGGAGAGAGGAGAGGAGAGAGGAGAGGGGAGAGGAGAGGAGAGAGGAGGGGTCAATTTATAACCTCGCCCACCGACGCGACGGACGCGGAGGAATCGAATAATACGCCGATAAATCAACGCGACAGAGAATCGGTTACGCTCAACTTCGTAATATTATCTCACCGGGGGAGTTATTGCGGGTCCGGCACCGAAATTTTATAAAGGCGGGGGCCGCCGTATTTTATTCATGTGGCATTAACAAATGAGTGGATGTAACCTTCTTACCGTCCGAATCATTCATGGTACAGTTGGATACGTTTGAAGTAGGACTGAGTGATGGGGGGCACTGACGCAGGGAGCCACATGTGCTCACTCCCTTGTCACAATAGTCTTTCCGCTTGAACTGACCCGACACGAGGCAGGTGAGTCCTCTGTCGTCACGCCGGGGAAGGGACTTTCACCATTCAGAGGATTATAGCTCTACGAAACAAGCAAGAAAAGGATTGACGTCTATATGAAAGATCCTAATGTAGTTTGTATTTATATAATTAATTCGGTAAAACTGGCTTTTATGTATGGTTTTCAATATGTAACAGTAGTTCAGGTATTGTAATACATTTCTGTCTCTTTCTAGTGTATTTTGGACTTAAAATTTTTCATCAATTCAACATTTTTTGGCAAGATTACGTTCATGATGAGAAATAAAGTTATGCTCCCCCAAGATCGGTTTCTGTACGATTAACACACAGTAAACGTTATTCCTTTGTAGCATTAGATCAAATTTCCAGAAAACTATGCTTGTACGAAGCAAAATCTACATGCATAAAGAGAAATATTTTTTTTACTGTAGAAAAACAAGCTGCTAATAGCCCGATATAACAACTCACGAACACAGGAGGACCCTAAAAATAACCACTCGAGCTGCAAACAATTTTCTTTTCGTCGCCCATTTAAACACAACAAACGCATTCCCTGAGTGAATTTACGACTTCCCATTGGTCCGAGCCGTCGGCCGAGTCCGCGTCGTCGCCTCGCTCCGTCGAGGCCGCCACCGCTCGGGCGTCGAACCTGGGGCCTTCCCGCCGCGACGCGCAGCCTCGTAAAGCGATCCCGCGCGAGGGCGCTTTTTTGCAGATGGGGGAGGGGGGGCGGCGGAGACGTGAGCGGGCGGTGGCGAGACTCGACGAGAGGAAAATGCGGTGGCAGACGCGCACTCGGCGAATTCGAAACGTAAATGATGATTGATTGACAGTTCGTGATTCCGGGCACGTCACCTACCGAGCTCATTAGTCCCGTAAATGTAGTGCGCGTTTTATCATCGGGAGATGGCGCTGATCTTCCCCCGCTGGATGGCGACATCCGACGCCGACCTACGGTCGAATAGCGGGGTTTTTCACACACGTGTCTCCCACCAGCGGGGCAACGTCCCAGCCGGGACAAGCTCTAAGCTCCCACCCGGTCTCCCGGCATGTGTGGTAGTGTAGTGCATGTAAGTATAAGTGTGTAAGTAATGGTGAAGGTAGGACAAGGAAGGGGAAGGAAAGATAGCGCGCGGTCCGGGCCCGTTTGTTAGGGTACTGCTTCGGCATTCGCCTGGTGTTGATCGGAGAAACCATGTAAAACTGCCGATCGGAGCAGCCGGCCTGTAGAATTCTCCTCCAGACAGCGACTGAATTTGACCTAGCTGACAAGCTAGTGTCGAAAATCTTGCCGCCGTCGGGACTCGAACCTGGGACTTCCCGGTCAGAGGGATTGCAGTGACATCAGTTGATTCCATGAGCCATCTCTCCCGGTAAAATGCTGACGGAGTTACAGATGAAGAGCATAAATAATAACAAAGACATTAGAGCAGAACGAAGATCAAGGTGATGAACTCTACAAAATATCCTTCTGGATTAAGTACAGCAAGGTAGGCGAGAAAATGTAAAACAGAGGGGAGACGACATACACTTGTATGAAGTTGTTAGTCAAAAAGGCGACGAGTGGATAATTCCGAAAATTACGTTTTTGATTCCGAAATACAGTTTCAACTCTCATGATTGAAAAATGATTTTTTTAGTTAAAAGGCGTGCTTTATTATGTTTTTTCTTGAGATTTAAGTTGAATTTTGAATTATTTTTGATTGGATTGGATTATTTAAGTTGAAAAACTGGTTAGTAAAGATAAACTGGAGGATTGGATTATTTAATTGAAGAAATTGATCCTCGTTCGGTTTTAAGAGCCTGTCAGCAAAATCAGAGATTAATTGCATGTAATATGCAGTTTTGTCGATATGTCGCAATAAACTAATTATGAATGTTTGGATCGGAATTGTGATTATTAGAGATGCGAGTAATACGCTTTATCTGCATATACGGTTCTTGCAACGTTATTTCCTCCTTTCGCAGTTTACGGTCAGCAACTGCTTTGTATTCTTCTAGGCATGAATGGGATACGAGGATCTAGAAAGCGGTGACCTGATGTTAACAGAGGGCAACGCTTCCAACGGCATGAGCAAACGTAAAGTGAACACAAAGTGAAACAAGAAATTTTACTTCTTGTTTTAAAAGTATCCGTACAAAAGGAACATTCACATTACACACACATTACTTCTCACATCATTACTTGCCAGATGTAAAATCACGGAAAGAAAACGTGGTTGAATTTTGGTAAAGGTTAATGATTACTCTATGGTAATGTGTGTAACAAAGACATGCTCTTAGAGAAACCATGGTTTTCGTGGTTAATAATATTTCTACTTTCCTGTATTCAGAACCCGAAGATATAATCGACGTCAAGATATGTTATCCCTGTGTCATTTTCAGTTTAATTTACAATAATAATAATAATAATAATAATAATAATAATAATAATACAATTTCATTTCAATGACGCTTGTATGTCACATCAGGGTTGCAATGTTTTTTTACTTTAATCCGAACTGAATAATCCCTGACGAATTACATATCAGAAACAGCAAAGAGTGCAACGAGATAATTTTCAATAGCTACCATACATCCGAACATTTAACAAAAGAAAAATATTTTTTTCTTGATAATGCCTGCACACAAGTGAAGCATTTCTAATCATTAACAACGCCAAATGTGAAACGTAATTCATAATTTTAGAAAAAACCCATAAACACAAACTGCTTGAAAAGCAAACTGCACTCTCACGAAAATAAAACACGTTGCATATATACGATGATTCTCGTCTTCTTTACACACAGTGCGAATGAATGTCTGTCGACCAGGAGCTACAGTACTTTCTCCGTCTCCTGCCACACTACTCATTAAAGACACGTAGCGCTAGACGAAGCGACCAGGCTAGGAAAGAGAGGTGGTTGCCCCTGATTGGCGTATTTTTCCAACTATCAGCATTCATACTATAAAGTATTCTGTATTATTGAGCGCGAATGTCACCTTCCGTGACGAGTTCAGTAATTTAAGAGATATTTTATAAATAATAGCTTTTTTAAAGAACTTTTCCGATACGAAGCCGCGGGTGTAAGTTCTACAAGTGAATTACGGGGGAGGGAAAATGATGGTTTTAAGTGATTGGGGGAACACAAACCCCCTAAGATGGGACTCCAGCCCACGACCCTCCACTTTCGCTCGTGCCTAGGCAACCTCACAAAGCTCTCCGAGCCCCGTTTGATTGATTAGTGATTCCGAGCGCATCTGCCAAGATCGTTAGTCCCGTAAGTGCAGTGCGTGCTTCTCCTCGGAAGGTGGCGGTGCTCTTCCTTTGCTAGTTGGCGAGATCTTGGTTTATTTATTTATTTATTTATTTACGTCAAAAACAGTTAAAAAACTGCGTATGACGAGCTATGGGGAGAAGTGAATTTTGTGCACGTTTTCATAATTCTGTGGTCTCTATCCTAAACCATATTCTAGTCAAATTTTGAATACAGAAAAGAGAGTTTTTTTTCGAGTTTTGTTGACAAAATATTCGCTCCTATATAATAAAATATATTTTCAAAGGTAAATTAGCTATAAATACCTGCCCTGAACCCTCATGTTCTTCATGAAAGAATAATACTTTTTGCCGCGATAATATGAAAAACGATAATTTGAATAACTATATTTCCCACTGAATTTCAGAAGACGTGCACAAATAATGAAGTTACATTAGATCCAGCGGCGACCTACCGTCGGCGGCTAACGTGGTTTTCCTGAACCAGGTACCTGTCACTAGCGGGGCATCACCCCACCCGGGACAAGCTCTAAGCTCTCGAACGGTCTCCCGCCATGTGTAGTGGTGTACTGTATGTCACTATAAGAAAGGGGTGAGGAGAGGACAAGGAAGGGGAAGGAAAGATCGCGCGCGGTCGCTGGCCCGTTTGTTAGGGAGGTGCTCGGGCATTCGCCTGGTGTTGATCGGAGAAGCCACGGGAAACTAAGGATCAGAGCGGCAGGCTGCAAGAATTCTTCTACAGCAGCGACTGAATTCGACCTAGCTATCTAGATGATGTCGACAATCCTGCCCCCGTCGGGAATCGAACCTAAGACTTCCCGGTCAGAGGCACTGCAGTTGAAGTCCTGAGCTGTCTCGGGATCCACAACCATCGTCATCATTCATTATATTATTTTGATGATTTAACGGCTTGGTTGAGTGTTCCAAGACTCGAGCTTTTAAGGACAAAAAGATATTTACTTCTCCTCCGAAGGAAGGAGTACGAAAGGATGTTGTCACATGTCAATTTACTGCAACGTAAAAGATAAAGCCAAAAGAGCTCAATTCTAATTTCGTGAGTGATACCTTCCCTCGCTGTTAGACGGCGAAAGAAGAGTATCAACATTTGCGTGGTCAGGCGTAAGAGCAGCCTTGCCACTTAACGTAACATCAAAGAATTTAATTTAATTTAATGTTCATCAAACAATGTTACGTGGCAACTGTTCTCTTATATGGTGCTGAGACATGGACTCTGAAAACAGCATTAATTAATAGACTGGAGGCATTCGAGATGTGGATGATCAGGAGAATGTTGAGAATCCCCTGGACTGACAAAGTTCGTAATGACTACATATTAGAGAGAAATTGTATATGCCGAGAGATATTACAAATGATTAAAATTAGAAAAACACTATATCTAGGTCATTTACTTAGAAACTCCAAATATGAACTATTACAACTAATAATGATGGGGAAAGTTCAGGGTAGACGGGGAGTCGGCAGGAAGAAGACGTCCTGATTGGTAAACATCCGAAAATGGACAGGCATCTCGAGTGCTTCTGAGTTGTTCCGTGTGACACAAGACAGACAAGAGTTCGGGGAAGTGGTCGCCAACCTCCAGTAATGGAGACGGCACTTCCAGAAGAATAGCGTTCATCTGCTTCCGCGGATTCAAGGGAGAAGGAGCGCGGGGGCTTTCCCGCGGCCTACCGAGAATCCTGTATCCTAGTACACGACTCACGCAATTGAATTTCGTACAAGCTGCAAAGTAGATTAGCGTGACTTTTCGTTTCTGTATATTTAAATAACGATTCTTAGTGATTGGAGAAGATCGTTTGAATTTACTATTCTCTAGTTCTCTTACTTCTAGCATGAAGATTCAAACATCACGGTAATTTCATTATAATATCAAAATACATGCGCTTCGATATTTTGGAAATATGCAGAGGACATCGTAGAACTGCAAATTAGTAATTCGTAATGAAAGCTATAAATCTGTTGTCCGAGTAAGAAATTGGCCTTATTACCTTTATTCACCCTGCCTGATGTAAACCATGCAAATAAATTACTTATTTTATTGTATTTATTGTTATCTATTTTTCTTCACAAGTTGTGCAAAAAGATTACTACTTCTCACTAATTCTTAACTTGGATGTGCTATATATCATTTATAAGAAAATTAATAAAAAATATTCATCGTTTTCTAGCTCTGTTCAAAACCATATACTACTTGTTTAGAAAAATGCTCATATGAAATACTAATGTTTCAACATTCAGTTCTTTTTTCTAAATAAAGACAAAAACGAGAACAGATTCTGAAAGCGGATTACGCAAATACGCATCCACGTAACTTTAAACGATTATGGTGTCCATAACACGTGAACAGCCAGACCCACTTTCAACATTCACAGAATAAAGGAGAACAGTCGGGGGGCGACAGTGTGAGCGATCCGCGAAGTCACGGTCTGACGATTGTTAGGCAATGCACTAGGCATCCTGTTGAAGTAAGTCGTTTGCTCACTGTCTGGTCTTGGAATCGCACTTTCTTATTTAAACTTTCACCTTCGAATCTGTGTGCTGCTACGTTGTTACCTACCAGCACTTTTTTTTTTTTTCAAATTTCTTAAAAAGAAGAAGACTGACCTCTATTACATCCTCTACATTTAACCTAAGACAACATTTTTTTTCAAAATTACTACATCAATTTTAAAACCTTTCCTTAAATGATTTACGCTTGAAAGAAAGAAATGCCTTGCCATATTTTCGCATGAGAGTTCACAAATTTTCATGTCTACCCCGGTCCTCAGCATGGTGAAAATTGAGGAGAATCGGGGGAGATGTCGAGGATAGTTCCCCTAGTAAGTTTAACGATTCGGCTGGAAAAATAGCAACTGCCCCTGACCGGTACACAATTAAATTATTTTTAAATGCCTCTATTTTGATTTCAACACAATTTTCAAATTAAAGAATACAAATGAAGAAAACTTTGAGCGGTTGATTTGGGAAGGTTTATTTGGAACATTCGCACTTATTTTCGATGTGGTAAATACAACATGTAGGAACATGTAGTCAGGATGAATGGTCATGCTAACGTGTTTGGCTGTTTCTCATGATATGAACCTTCATAATATCTACTTAACTTCCCACGCACAGCAAGCCCTGAGGATGGAGCAATAATAAACTCCGAAACGTCGGCAAACTGACATAGCTTATTATTTTGGACCAAAACCCGCGAATAAATACAACAGTTTGTCAAAACATTTGTCGGAAGCCCCTACGAATGATCTTAATCTGCTGCCGCATTCATTCACCCTTCAGCTGAGGGCGCTGTCTGCAAGCGGGCCTCGTTGCCGGAAAGGTCTCTTCCCGCGAGTGGCCGCTGCGGAGACGAATGTCTTCGGAGCGACGGCGGCGGGGGCGGGGAGGCGCACAGGAAACATGGAGAAAACCTCGCAGAGGAAACGCCTGGCCCGGTCCGGGCCGGCCGAGCCCTGGCTGCTCCGCCGCTGGCTCGCCCATTTCCTCGTGGCCCCGGGCATCTGCTCGCAAGTCAGTGGTGTAAGAGCCATTGTTCTTGTGGAGACGACGGCCAGAGCAGGAGGTTCTACGGATGGCGAGCGACTTTGTCCGAACATTATCACACCACAGAAAGGAGTAAAGAGGAAAAACTACTGAAAAACGTGAAAAAAGTCTCAGGATTTTCGCGATTCTTAGGCTATTTGGTTTGACTCATCAGTTGGACTGTCACTCTATTAAGGAAATGTCATTCCGAGATGGTTCGTGTTCATTATCATTCATGAAGGCAGTTGCGGAGAGATCTCACATTCTCAATATTAGCCATTGATGGGTCTGAGTGGGAACTGAGTCTCCGTGCAAGGTAGATTCGAATATACGAAAGAGTAGTAATCGTAGGCGATTGACATTGGGTCACTATCGGGAATTCGATTGTTAAAAATTGATAGTAGAAAGCCATTATATACAAATTAAAGGCTTGGCGTGATTGAAGCAAAGAAAAGTAAATTAATCTAGTAATGCACGTAGCACAGATATTCCTTTAAACAAATGAATTAAAAACTAATATCAAAGATAAAGTGCAAAGGAGTTTCATTTTTAAATAAATATAAATTATTTAATACATACTAAATAGAATTGTTATGTCTGCTCAGAATCAAAAAGATCTTTTAGTAGATGAATGGGCACGCTTTTCACTGAAATGTTTAACTCAAAAATAACAATTTCATACTGTATTATCTTACCGGACATTGAAAAAACATCTTCGCTTTAAGAAGTGGAAAGACTTCGCTCAACTGTGAGAGAGGGTTGATAAAAAATGAACATTTTCGCCAGACTTCTGCAATAATTATTATATTATTAACTTCGAAGTATAAAGTTTCGAGTCTATTACCATTAAAGAAATGTATAATGTTTTTAATTGTATTACAATACGTATGGAACAATCAATTTTTAAGTACTAGTACTTTCATTCAACTCGGTCAGCATGTGTGGGGATGTTCGTGTTATGTTTTGCTGCAAAGGTGAGAGGAGAAGAACCGAAATTTTGCAAACGTATTTTCTGAATGGGTCTTTTTTAATAAATTATTGTCCACCAGGTTAAATCTCAACCCTTGGCCACCCCGGCCCAGAGCCAAGCGAAAGTGCCGTTGCGAGACAGCGCCGCGCCGGTCGCAGCCTCGGACTGAAATTGCTGTTTCGTCGCGCGGGCAGAAGAAAGGACAAACTCTTGTTGCTTTGGGAGAAAGGAAATTTAATCTTGAAAATGAGGAAAGGTTTCTTGAGGGATGAGAATTGCGGAGAAAGGTTTTTCGTAAAAGGAAACGCATCCGAGGGATTCGGGGAAGAAGAAAGTCTTAGAATTCGGTGCAATTGCAAAGTCTGCGTTTCAAGGAGCGAAACAACCTCAAAAACTGCGAGCTCGGAACTTCTTTAATCGATGTTCCACAAAATTAAAGGCAATTCGTTTTTGTTGGAAAATAAGTGGTACATTAACATAAGTTCTACATTAATCTGGTTTTCCCTTCCAGTTATTTTCCTTTCTTAACCGATTAGAAAGTCGATTAGAAGGCATTCATTTAATAAAACCGAACCGAAAATACTGGCGTTGTCTTTTAAAATGAACAGAAATGTTTCTAATAATAAACGTGAATGATAGTATTTGGACTTTGTGAGCATAAGACTCGTGCTCCAAGACGAAAAAGTGGGAGCCAATGTGCTTTCTATTTTAGTGAGGCATTCTGCCATCTTTAATATTTACCGAGAAAAGGAACACCATTTGGAACATAATATAGAACAGAAACGCAAGAACATACTCGTACGAGGATCGTTCTTCAAACAAATTAAGAAATATACATTACCTGAATTCTCGAAGTTAATAGTAAGCCTACTCTATCAACAAAATCGGCAGCTGAGCAGTAAACTTAATAAATCGAATTCATATAATTTTAAAAAATGAGACAAAACTAGGTACTCGCTAGTCAACTTATTTTTCATTCCAGAGCAGGAAAGAACCAAAAAGGTTCCGAAGTGTCTGCTTTGGTCTCAATGACATCTTTTCCCGAAGCAAGTCCGCTCGCCACGTGCGGCCTCTAAGCCGCCGTCGCATCGCCGGAGAATATACGCACGCATTCACGCACGCACGCACGCACGATCCGGTCGCGTGCGGTGTCACAGCGGCCCCGTGCCCGCGACCCGCGTGCCCCGCGGCCGCAGTCACTCGGTCAGTGTGTTAGCTCCGCTCCGAGCAACGGCGACCGGGAAGAGCTTCCGGCGACGGGACAGCTCGCCTTTGTGCCACTCGCGAGAGGCGTCCGACGCGCAAACACAGCCAGCGGAGAGAAGGAAGGGCGGTCCGCGTCCTGTAGTGCGATTTTTCTAACTCGACCCTTCAAGCCTCTATGGCCACCATGGAATATCACACGGCACTTCGCGTCTTTCCCCCTCGTGCCGCTAGAAGTCGCATGAGCGCAAGCACTGCTTGATACGGTCGCGATCATGCGATATCTGGCGGCACGACTGAGAACGTCCCGAAATTCCGTGCCATATTCCATCGTGAAGACGGACCTCGAGGAGCAGAGTTAGAAAAACCGCAGTGTAATTGCCCCGCCCGCGCGCGCGTCGTGTCGCTCGCGTAAACGCGGCTCCACACATTCGCTATTCGGCGAAAAGCGAGCAACCGCTCGCCGAATCCCGAGTAGCGTCGATGGGTCGCTCGCTATTTGCCGAGTGACGAACAGTCGGCGCTCGCCCCACCCATCGCGTGTCGGTCTTTTGCACACATCAAAGGGAGCGAACATTCCCCGAACACATCAGCTGGTCGGGATTGGGCGGGCAGAAGCTCGCTGCTCGGCGAATGCCGAATGTGTGGAGTCACCTTTATTCTAAGAGCTCCTGCACACGAGCGTTGCATTGACGCGCGATAACTAACACTAATCTTATGTGAAACGGCTCACGAGCGCTTTGGCCGTTCCACATAAGATACATTGTTAATCTACGACGCGCGTTACTTACCGTAAACATAACGTTCGTGTGACACAGGCCTAAATCGTAGAGGATATTTTCTCGTCCCTGCTGTTTACAGCGCCACAATTTATATTTCTGTGGCATTGCTAGCAGCGCAATGCATTGACTAATTATTTCGGATTTCGCATCAACTACTATTGACATTAGTCCTATAAGTGTAGTGCATGATTTTATCACGGGAGGTGGCGGGATTTTTTCTTAGCTGGACAGTGAGATCCGTCGGCGACCTACATGACGGCTTGTGGGATTTTTTCCACATCCAAGTATCTCCCACCAACAGGGCAGCGCCCCAGCCGAGGCAAGTGTGCTCCTGGCATGTGTGGTTGTGTAGTGCATGTATTTCGTAAGTGTGTGTGTGTGTGTGTGTGTGTGTGTGTGTAAAAATTAGGATGGGACAAGTAGGAGGAAAGAAAGATCGCGTGCGGTCTGTGGCCCGTTTCTCAGGGTACTGCTCCGGCATTCGCCTGGTGTTGATTGGAGAAACCACGGAAATCTACCGATCAGAGCAGCCTGCCGCTAGAATTCACCTCCTGGCAACGGCTGAATAATTACCTAGACGTCAAAAATCCTGCCACTATGGGGTCTCGAAGCCTAGCACCTCCCGACTAGAGGCACTGGGCCATGTCGATGTCCTGAGCCACCTCACCAGGTGGAGCGCATTGTACAAGTAGACGACACATAAAAACGAGTTATATGTGGCATTAGTTTAATATTAAAACCCATTATTTGAATTTACAGCTGATCCCTAACGTTTCCCACAGTCTACATCGTCTGAAATGACGACAGCACACAAGTAAGGCTACCAAACAGTCTCAGGACCAAGTTGACTTGTATTCGCTCCCTCATTTCCTTGTTTGCGAGAACGTCGCGCGTCGCTCCGCAGCCGCCGGACCTTTGTGCTCGGGGGAGGGAGGGGGCGGAAAGCCCTGGAGGAGGGGGAGGAAATGCGCGGTGCGGTTGCGACTGCACGGGAACGAATAAGGAAAACTGCGAGAAGGATCAGGAAAGAGGGATGGGAAGACCTTGAAACCAAGGGATCATATGGACATATGGCATTTACGACACACTTGAAACAGCAGGATGTACGTTTAATGAAATAAATATCCAAGGATGATAAATATTGACGCACTCATCAAATAAAGCATCCGTGCGTGCCAATTCAATGCTCAAAGAAGACAAGGTAGTGAATGTAAAGGCGGGGGGCAAGAATGATGTAAACTACTTCGGGAATGAACGATATGAGTGAAATAGACAGTACATATGGAAAATTACCTTACGGATTGACGGGCGCATGAATGTGCAAAGGCGAAGCAACGCAAACGCGCGAGACGACGAGGGTCTGTGAGGTTGAGAACTCGTGGCGTCCGAGTAGCAGCAGCTGCACTACAGCTTGCGAGGCGAATTAAAGTCCGGAAGAGTGAGCAGCACATAAATTTGTTTGCGTAATTCCGTGGCCCGCCCTCCGCTCTCCGTCCTATCAACACGAAATATTTAGCATTCAGCATACTGTGTATGTTGCTTCGGTTCGCTGCTGCTGTATTCGTAACATGTCGCATATTCAACTGTGCAAATAACATCTGTTGCATAACATACTAACATCTGCACAGTTAATTTTCTAAAATGTAACGTATTTCAAAATCTCTCTATGCAGTTTTTTAGAGTTATTTATCACACTTCTTTTCACGAATATATTACAACTGTTTTGAATAAATTAATGAAAGAAACACATTGAACCGACAGTGAATGACAAAAAATATTATTGGCAATTTATTTCAAAAAGGTCAAATACCAACATTAATATGAAGCGAAGAAAACAATTTGGAAAATACAATCAAAACAATTAAAAAAGAGCTTTCATACGATAGGGCTGCTTGTTCGTGCACCGCTGTCGTTTGCTGTGAGGACATTCCCAGTGGAAGAAGTGACGAAGACGCTCTGGTGGAGCAGTCGCTCATAAGGAGCCGTTCTGGAGCAGCGTCTGCGACGCAAGAAGGCCTCGCGGCGGTGGTCAGCGGACGGGTCACGGGCGAAGCAGCGTGTCGCGTTCACGGTGGCGGAGACGCTGGCGGTGGCGGGGACGGTGACTGTGACTGTGACTGTGACTGTGACGGTGACTGACGGTGACTGTGACGGTGACTGTGACGGTGATTGTGACGGTGATTGTGACGGTGACTGTGACGGTGACTGTGACGGTGACTGTGACGGTGACTGTGACGGTGACTGTGACGGTGACTGTGACGGTGACTGTGACGGTGACTGTGACGGTGACTGTGACGGTGACTGTGACGGTGACTGTGACGTGAGTGTGACTGTGACGTGAGTGTGACTGTGACGGGAGGTGGCGGAGGGGTGGCGGGAGGTGGTGCGGGGTGGCAGGGACGGTGGCAGGGACGGTGGCGGAGGCGGTGGCGGGGGACGGTGGCTGTGCACTATCAAATGCATTTGCCGTAGGCAATATTAAGCCATTCTCCCTGTACTTCCAAGGACATGCAGCTGAAACAACGAGGTCGCTGTTCCAATTAAAGGAACAGTACAAACACAAACTGGCAATAAAAATGCACCCTTTGACCAAAAGATAAAGCTAGTCAAAGATGAGTGTATTCATGAGAGGCAACCTACGCTCTGCGCTGGGGGCGAGGGTACACCTAGAGATGGCGAATTTCAGCAAAATATCGATACATCAACAAAAGGTTTTCGATGTCAATTAAAACATCGATGTTTAAAGATAAAGGTTTCCCAAACAAATTTTGAGATAATCGTTTTTTTTTCGTTTTATTTTACTCGGACTATAAAATAAATTCCTAAAATCAAACGACAAAACTGGTTGTCTTAAAATTTGTTTTGTAAACTTTTATCAAGAAACATATTACATACAAACATTAAGCGATATAAAAATTGATGTTTAAAATATGGATATTTTAAATATGAAACAAATGTCCCTGTTCTAATGTGATACATAACGTGTCAATAATAATTTCATGTATATTGTACATTTAATATGACGGTCATCTTAATTTTCTAGTCAATGGTCTACGTAGTGAAGGTTCAACATGCAGTTTAACGATATTACCACGTAACAAATAATCAAAAAGGAAATAACACTGGAGAAAAATTGCGAACAGCAAACATTTCACCATACGCAAACTGAAATGTCATCAAAATGACTGCATACAATGTCTCCAATTAATTTTTCCAAAAACCACTCACTTTCACTTACTGAAACTTATTTTCAGGCCACTCGTCTACGACCAACACGTGCACGAACACATTAACACGACGCTCGATACGGCATTTGATTTCCCCAGCGCCTCCGACATAACGCACAAGTCCGCCACTCGCCGCGCTGCATCCCTCGGTTTATTCCACTAACGCGCGCGCCCGCCACCGCTGTCACCGCCGCCGCCGCCGCCGCCGCCGCCGCCGCCGCCGCCGCCGCCGCCGCCGCCGCCGCCGCCGCCGCCGCCGCCGCCGCCGCCGCCGCCGCCGCCGCCGCCGCCGCCGCCGCCCCCGCCACCGCTGCCGCCGCCGCCGCCGCCGCCACCGCCGCCGCCACCGCCACCGCCACCGCCACCGCCACCGCCACCGCCACCGCCACCGCCGCCACCGCCGCCGCCGCCGCCGCCGCCGCCGCCGCCGCCGCGGCCGGCTAGAGCCGCGACCGTGACGATCGCGAAGCCGGGGCGTAATTAAATTGCGCTCCTGAATCACGGCGCTAACAGATCGCCGAGCGCGTTTTTGGAAGCTCCAACGAGCGGCGGATTCCCCTTTGCGCCCCGCGGGACGGACACCTCGTGCATCATTTCCAGATTAGGGGGAGACCCGCCTCTATGGAGGCTGGCGAGGCATCACGCCCACGTCCACACACCAACAGCGCGTCGCTTTCCAACGCGAGGGCTGCTTTTATGTCAGCTTCCAAAGTCCTTATCGAGGACCTCCACACATTTCTATTCGTTATTGAAGCGCACGTAATATTAGCATTAGGTCAAAGAATTTATGAACATTTCAGATTCATTCTCTAAAACGGAAATACAGTACATGAAAGAGTCAAACGGAGATACGGATCTACCGTTCGGTTGAAACCAATACTAATATTAACCTGTAATAAAAAGTGAAGGGACACGGTATCATTCAACGAATCTTGATCATCTGCTTCAAAAGAGTCGAACACACGATTAACCAAATGGAATGAACGTGCAGGCGAAAGTTCGGAAATACGTTTTCATCGGGGTGAAATGTTGCCCGAGGTGGAAATGAAACGCGAAGGTGCAGAAATCCTCCCGGGAAATAGGGATAATTCGCGGGCGGAGCGGCCGCGGGGGCAGCGCGGGGCAACGGACGGCGCTGGGAAGCTAACCGGATTACCCGCCGCCAATGACGCCCACTAAAAGCGAGCGCCATTCCGCAATTTCACTTTTCAAATCTGACTCCAAGTCTCTGCCACAACAACGAAACGAACACTCGCAGTTACGCGGGCATGAGAGAGTTAAATGAATATAATTCAACTGCAAAACTCAGGGAATGCAATTACATCCGCGCACGAGGTTGCAGCTACAGGCGTAGATTTGCTTCCGAATATTTCAGTTTTTGTACGACGTCAGAATTACGAAATTATTCGCGTTTCTAGAACTTTTTGGTTTCACAATTTAATTCACAATAGCTTTAACTCTTTAAGACTTATTTTCATTCCGTCGCTATCCCCACCAACGGAGTGTCAACTCCGTCCAAGATCTTACCTTACAACGTGCGCAACTTCGTGGCGGCACCCTTCAACTCACCTGGAACAAAAGACAACTGCAATTAATCACCCAATCACGGACGTGTCAAGGCAATACACAAGCAAACACAACTGGCATTTTAACAGAGGCGGTGGCGCCGGAAACGAGCATTCAAGGAGCAAAGAGAAAACGGGCGAGCAGGCAGCAGCGCAGCGGTTGAGACGGCGCGGCGCGGCGCACACAGATCCTGCGTTCGTCAAGACGCACGCACCTCGAAAACGCTGAAATTTTAGTATTAAGCGTGTGGGACACGGCGACAAGAACTAAAGCGGCACACACGCTATAGTGCGATTTTTATAGCTTTGCCCCTCACGGCCCTACGGCCACGATGGAATATCACACGGCATTTCGCGTATTTCTCGCTCGTGCCGCTTGATGTCGCATGATCGCAAGCACTGCTTGACACGGTCGCGATCATGCGATGTTTAGCGGCGCGACTGAGAAAGACGCGAAATACCGTGACATATTCCATCCTGAAGACGGGCCTTGAGGGGAAAAGTTACAAAAATCGGACTATAACTTTCAACCATAGGCTTCTGGTGTTGACAAGAAGGGTTAGGAAGTCGTTCCAATATTACGTAATGCGAAATAGGGGGCGAGGAGGAGTTGAGATAACGTTACATTGGTTACATTGGAATGTTACTTTGTTAAAACGCTTATTTTTAAAAATGTTTCAACACTTGCTGAAATAATACATTCTTTTTTTTCAGTTTTACAATAAAGCATTATAAATTCCATTTTAAAAATATAAATGAAAAGGTTAAGTGTGCTTTGTTAAAATAGTATTTTATATTCAGCATGAATGAAATGGTCTTTATAGGAAATCATTAAGTCGGCTGGACACCTAAACCTGTAGCTCCCCCCCCCCACACACACACACACAAATCCTGGGTGGGCCTCTGATTCCGTTTATTTCGAAGAAAATATTCGAAACTGATCGATATCCTAGAATCCTAATCCATCGGCGCAGTTCACTCTCGCGCATGCGTCCACGACGGCGTATGTACGGCTCACTGCCAGAAAGTTTCTCGCCTACGCGTCCTTCCTTCACTCCACCTCACTGTCCCCAATCTCTTGTTGGCAGAGCTTCGCGTAGCTAATTAATTCTGACTAATTATCATAACTTTAATTATAAGACAAATAAAATTGATACAAATTAAGTTTACTGATGTGTGATTTATTTTTACATATTGTGAAAAGTGGGGGTGCGTGTTGCAAGCGTTAGGGAATTTACGGGAGGACAAGCGCGCGTTTCAGGAGCGGTACGGAGGAAAGGGGGGCGAGGGGGGTCAAAATACTAGAAACGTGCGCGACGCAATATATGGACGGCCCATGAAAGCAGATTTTTTCGAAATTGTCTGGCCTGCTTTTTATTCAACTGTCACTATCATTAATAAATTACGATCATAAAATTCGTATCTTACCAACATCATCCACAGATCGAAGCATTCATCCATTGAAGGTATGGGCATCGTTATAAAGAACGTAACTACGAGCGGTCGAGTTTATACAGTTGCGAATCCATAAAAGAAGCTACGAAGATCGGGGAAATGAAGTTCGCGTCGCCTAACTGGCTTTTCGCCTCTCCGTGAGCAGTCGGGTTGATGTTCCAGTGCGCGGATGACAATTGCAGACGACAGCCGCTCTGACCGGTCATTGCGCTGGCTTCTTCCCGATTATCCCGAGTGGATGCCAGAGCTGCATCATCTCCAAACAACGGGCTACAGACCGCGCGCGATTCTTGTTGTGCCCCCATTCCACGTCCCCTTTGTATTAATAGCGCGTACATTCGTGGTTAAAGCATGAACGGCAATTCAGAGGTCTACAATGCAAGTAAAAACAAAGTCGAAATATATATTGTTAGAGGGATGGAAATCTTCAAATAATTCGAAAAGAGATGGTTCATCGTGTTTATCTTTCATGAACATAAACCACTTTCCTCCGACGTGGACAAGACTATCGACTGTCAACTCTCCTTTGGACACTAGACTAGGAATCTCTGACCCTACCTACATCCTGCGATATATTTACAGTTGCCTCTGACAGATCATCAGCTATTACGGTGTCATCCAATCGGGAGCTCACATGTCACTATGGTGACGTTCAACCTTCCGATTGGATGACACAATAACAGCTAATTTACTTCAGAGGCAGCTCTAAGTATAGTTATGAGTATGACATGCGCTGGATTTATAAAATTTTAGGTCCCGGAACGCGCCTCAAATTAAGTATTAATTTAATAGAAATAGTTATATATTTTTAATATAATTTAATAATTATTCTCGATGGAAGACGAGTCTCATCAGCAGCTTCCGCCCCGTTCTGGACCACTGTGTGTGGGCGTCAGCGCCACTCAGCCATTATTCATTCTCTACTTCCACCCCCTCCCCCCGCCCCACCCCCTGGCACGTGGCTTCCGATCAGACGGGCTCTTCCAAACAGGCACACAAAGAGACAGACACGTGTCTTCCCAACGCCATTGTTTGTTTTCCTTTCGACTACTAAGGGGTTTGACGCAGGGATTTTCAAAAGTTTTAATAGTTTCCTCTGTCCATTAGCTTTCCTCAATGTTGCATTGTTTAGGATACAAACTCCTACGCCAACGCCATTTACAGCGCTTTGAGACGTGGTATTTTGACAATCTCTAATCTATTTTGGTGTCTTTAATGGAAAATGTCTCAAAAAAAAAAAAATCTTAGAAAAATGTTCGTCAAAAGACATACGTTTTATACATGTTTTATTTTGGCAAGCGGTTTAATAGTAAATCGAACCAATTAAATGTGTATATTAACGAACGAATTCATAACTTTCAAATCAAACTTAATACTCCCGCATAACTCACAAAAATGTAGGCATTTTGCGCGAAATTTGCAAATAAACAAGGTTAAAATTCACTAAACTATGAGAGCAAAGAACTGAAGCTTCTAACCATTTAATCAACTTATTCTTGAACGTGTTTCAAACCTAACATTTCGTAAAAATAAAACTCCTGGCCCGATGGTGAATCTTTCTGCGAACCGTTTATATTAAACTGAAAAAAAAAAAAAGAAAAATGAGTAACAATGATGAAAAGTTATGAACAGTCTAGGCACGGGTTGTCCAACGTGCGGCCCGCAGTGCTTCTTATTGTGGCGGCGAAAGGTTAGTAGTCAAAAGTGAAAGCCCTTGCGTCCATGTCGGAGGAGGTCATTGTGGCCCAACGCACGCGCCCTGCAGGGGTCAACATCCCCTTGGTGTAAAAATATGTTAAATTTAACGTTAATTTTTTTCTAATGAATTCAGAATTTCAAAATCATCTGAATTTGCTTCACTACATTATGCATGGTAGGGCCTGACATCACGCATGTTTCCATCCCCCACCGCATCAACAGCAGCCGGGCAAACTGCAGAGATCAAAACGGGGAAGTCGGGTGTGGGTCGCCCGAATAATGAAAACATGGCCCGCAACTACATTAGTTTTCAGTTGTGGCTCTTGAGGCCTTGCAAGTTGAACACCCTGGTCCAGACTATGACTATGTCTACTATCATACAGCCACACGTATCGTCTAACCTGGGAATACAAAAACGGCCTTCCCTCCACCGCGGGCGAGGGGACGCGCGATTCCATGACGTTCCGCAACGCTTCCGGTGGCGCTGCGTCGGAAGGACCGAAATAGACCCCCCCCCCCGCGTCCACCCACGCGGCCCGCAGCCATGCAACTTCCCTTTCTGCGTCGTTTCCTGGCGGCAGGGGGCAATTTCGAAACGGCAGAGTTGGTACGACGAATGGAAGCAACTTGGCTGACAGAAAGCGACGGCTCGAGCAACTTCGTCCGTTCGCGACGACTCATTAAGCTTCTGTCCGAATTTTTGCTTGGTTCGTGCCCTCAGGGACTACTCAAATTGTTGGATTTAAATTCTATTCTGCTTCCTTTTACGTACTGAACTATATATATAATCACGGAGCGCTTTCAACTTCCCGGTAATGTTTTGCGTGCTACTGCTCGCTTCGGTATAGAATTCGAAGCTTAGTTATGAGTCTTTCCGCAGCAAGGAGTTTACAGTCTATTTCTTAGAACTCTAGAACGTTTGAGTAAAATTTCCCGAAATGAAATTTACGATCAGTTTAATGTTCGATTTAACATTTTGCATGCAATAGAAATGTCATTTACAATTATACAGAAAGATGCAACGAAAAATATACTTTTCTCTCTGCATATTATTTTCACACGTTTATACGTGATCAGACTATGTTTAAATAAAACATATAATTTCACTTATATTGAAGCACACCAGCCAACGCTACAAGACCCAGTAATTTTAATTTATACTTGGAATCTTGTAATTAATTTACTTTCGCTTCGAGCTGCACAGTGTTCAAGTTTCCGTCAAACTCGTTAGGCCAGGAGTGCAAATAGCCCCTACGGCGACGCCTGCAACTATCCCCTGAGTTTCCCCGACAAGTTGAGGCGAGTGGACAAGTCAGCTTCTCCTTTCCGCATCATCTATGGGTCATAAGAAACGTCTAGTTTCACTCCACTGTATCAATAATAATTTAAAATTATATCCAAAAGAAATTCATACTGATGACCCGATAATTTTCAAATAAAGACTTTTCACGTTCAATCATGGCAAAACACAGACAACCAGGATTTGTTTCACTCTTTAATATTGTTATTCATGTATCAAATTCGTTTCCTTATGAGAATCAGTTATCAATAACTTATCTACATGGTAAGGAAATGCTCTATGCGATCTTAAAAGTATACAATATTTTTTCCAGGAAGTTTTCTGCAGAAAGTAGTCAACGTTCCGATACATACGACAATGATTTGTATTACATGAGTGAATATGCTCGAAAATTAATTTACACCAAGAACGGTTCGTTGACTTTTTTTAATTCCTAACGGAGAAATATACTAGTTTATAGATTCACAGAAAAAGACGCAAAACACCACATTCCCGAATACAGCAATGATTATTTAACCACATCATCCACGGATGAAACATTTGTTCCCCATTCAAGTAAACGTCGCGGACATCCCGCGCAAATCATTGCTTTATTCACTGGCGCCTCCACTTCTCCATCGCAGTGCAGCGCATTACGCAGCCCGTTCGCGACGCGTCCCCCTGCCACAAGTCTCATCATTTTCCTTATTTGCATTTATATTGCGCTCCTCGCGATATTTTCATTTCTTCCGCGGAGGCACAGAGCACCCGCCCGCGACGGGCCCAGGACCCAGCGCGCCCCGCCGCATCAATATTCACGCGCCCCGGGCAGAAATAGTGCAACTTTAATGCGACGCAAGTGAAAAGAAAATGGAGCAATCTGCGCCAGTTGAAAGGTACGAGCGAGAGCTCTTAGCAGGCCTGGAAAAAAGAAAAGGTTGCGGGCGAGGTGTGGAGAGAGGAAATAACGTCGACGCAGGCAGGGGAAGAAGAATTCCACACTGGGTCGTCCCCGGGGATCTTGTTCTGCCCTTGGTCTGGTAAGGTGACGGCCTTGCTAAAAGGCTCATCTTCAAACATGAACTCTGCGGAACTGGTACATCAATAATGTATTACAGCTGGCATGCCACTGGTAGAAATGAAGGCTTGTTCGATGGTGACGATTCGAATGAAAGTGAATGGTTTGTTCCCGATTAGCTCTTAGAAAATATTAAAATGATAACTAGGGTGTGAGGACATGAATTTTTGATAAGTCGAAGAATCCACATCTCAATTCAAACTCCGTTTTTTCTCAAAATGGCCAAATTTTGACCCAAAGAGAAATTATTAACACACAAGTAGTTTTCTGTACACTAAATAAGCATGTAACTGAATTCATCGGTAGTTATTATGTATTTAAAAAAGCACTTCTTAATTTGAGGTCAGGCTTATTTCAAATGAGTAGTAACAAGCTTACTACAGTTATAAATTTCAAATGAGTCTTCAGCTAATGTGTAAACATTCTCTCTGTAATGAAACGCATCTTTAATCAACGAGGGGAAAATCCAGAGCAACAGTTACCTCTATAAGATCACTCTCGCCCCCAAACGACCTTCACAGATGTTGCTTCTCGACCAGCTCTTGCAGTCATACCCTCAACGCGTTGCGCTAAATATCTCTGACTAATTAGTAAATGCCTCCACGGTTAGGCGCTGTGAGCTCATCAGTGACTTAATAGCGAAAAGTGGGCGCTCGATCAGATAACGAACTTTATTCTTCGGGCGCGTTGTGCAGGCGGGGAGGGCCAAGCTAAGCAAGGTCTTTGTCTCGGGTCGCGGCAGGTGTCGAAATCAGGACTGAAAGCAGCCGCGGCCACGAGATCGAAATCGGGCGATCTCCTAAGAACACATTCCCGAGATAGCGAGACGAGCGCATTGCGTTGGAGCAGGGGGCGCGGGAAACTGCGACACTTTCGTGGGACGTTTCGTGAAAAACAATTACATAGTTTAGCATTATGCGACACTGTATAGTTAAAATGACTTTCTTGATCCTACGTTTTATAAAATACACTGTTGGTTCGGAATGATGGATGAATTCTTACATAATCAAGTTTCTATACAATAGTAATAGTTACATATTTCTCCATTTCATATAGTTAAGATAGTTCTCAAGTATTACAAAAGGTTGCAATAAAAAATAATACAACATAATAAAACACATCACACACAATGTACGCGATCAAACACCAACTGAACTACTCTATAATACTTCCAAACTTGAATTCGATCACGATTACACTAACCCTAGGTGAAACACTATAAGGCCAACTGGCAAGAAATTTATAACAAAATGCGCAGGGTATCTACAACTACACGAACAGTTACAAAACGTGATAAGGCTAAGGCGTTAGACAAGAACATGTGTACGAAATTAACTACCTGAATATAAATGCAAGGATAGAAGATTATGATGTATCATTGTCATTTGAAAGTATAAATCAGACACCTGCATTGGGCCACGCCTTATTGTAGCCTGTGTTCATCCACTGACTCTCATTCTATGCCCGATCGGGCATGTATAAGCATGTTCTTTCTTGTTCTCCAACTTCGCATCGTAGTGTAATAAAATTATGTAATCATTTTTGTACCGTTGATTAATTTCCATCAAACTCACCATGAAAACCGGCGAGTCATTTTTTTAGGCCGTCCGGAGAATACACTATCCTACTGCGAGCAAGTGCCAAACCCTGGTACAGGTGGAATTAAGAGTATTACGGTTTCTTCGCCATTTAAATCCATTAATGGGAATAGAATGCGTAAAGCATGAAGCACGCACGCCGACGACCTGGACACCCGCTCCGGAACGTTGGGATGTTATAATCCAACCAATAATACAATTTTTAATATCCTGAAGTCAATAGATCCGATGATCATTAACATATGATGGCATTGCGAATACGGAAGGAGAAGTAAAGAAATGCTACTATCCAGAAAAAAACGAGTTTTAAATTTTTGCACACGATCGAATTATAAAATAGCATTTTAGCCATTACTGCTCTGCCATCGCTAAATCTCTATAAATGTTAAGTCTATCTTTATAAACAAAAAATAAAAATCACTACTGCACAAAAACTTTAAAAGTCACAACTATTTTTTTGGTCATTCAGCTATGTTTTAATGTTATGAATACCGAAGTTGTGTTGAATTGCATTGTACAAAAGGATAATATTGGTTTATTTCAGAGCGGAGATTGCGTAATGTAGGTGGGCCCTCCATAGGCATTTCCAAGATGCGATTTCGAGCATTTTTTAAGCGTACGAATTTCTTCTTTTTTAAAAAAAAAAATTTGTCTCGATATTTTTTATTTAGTGAAGTTTTGGAAGGAGACGGATGGGGATGAGTAGCAATCGGTAGAAGCGAGAGTTGGCGACTTCCCCGTTGGCATCGCGCGGAGGTAGGAGCGCTGCTATCAGCACTATTGTGATGCGACTGTATGAACATCGAACTCGAGAAAACTACGAATTCGCAGGTGACTGATAAACAGAGACTGGATAATTTTTTTTCTCAAAGTAGAGTTCTGCCTTAGCGCCAACAAAACCACCACAAACCTGTTTGAAAACTTATGGCAAGCGTAACTGAGCCCCATCTCAGGGCTCGTAAGGCTCGCACAATTCATAAAGCCTATCTCAATTTGGATATCCACTCCTGATTTCACGAAGGACTCCGCAACAATTGGTCGGTGAGCGAATGATCTTCTTTGTCCGGGTGATGCCGCGTCGAAGACTGTGATACAGAGAGACCGGTCGGGGGCTTAGAGCTTGTCCCGGATGAGGTGGTGCCCCGCTGATGGGAGATACCTGGTTGGAAAAGCCCCGCGCAGCCAACGGTAGATCGAGGCCGGATCTCGTCATCCATTGGGGGAAGACCACCGCCATCGCCCAAGGAAAAAAACATACACAGCACTTACGGGACTAACGACCTGAGTAGTTGAAGCGCCCGGAATCGCTAACATTCAATCAATCAATCGAAGACTAAGGCCGACGTTCCGACCCTCTTCTGGTCTTCCACACTTCAGCCCTGAGGTCAAAGCATCGGCGTCGCCCGGACCGCCAAGAGCCCTGGCATATGACTGTGGCCGCGGAGGCTCTCGACGTCTCGCGACGCAGAGCGCAGGGCCCCGCCCCGCCCCTCCCCGCCCCCCGCTCCCACCGGTGCCGCAATTAGCGGGCGCGCGCATTTAAATACAATGCCCCTTGCGTTAAGCGACGCCGCCCTGCCTCCGCGCCCGACCTTCACCCGCCGACACACGACGCGCGCCCTGGCGCCTCTCGCGGCGGTCACCAGCACTCCCATTCTCCTCTGCGAAATCCTGCAGGGGAGAACAACTACAATGCACACGCGACTCGCTTTCGTTTCACAAACGCTGGCCAACTTGTGACGAAGCTGCGTCGATTCTCTTCAGACGGCGTGGAAGTGCTGCAAGACGAATCCGCGTGTGTCACCGCGGACGCGCGACACACAGCTGCACTCGAAGGGGAAGGGGAAGGGGCGCGTCGGGCATCGATCGCGGCCGCCGGGGCGCGCGACCTTCGCGTGACGCGCTGCAAATGAGCTCCCCCGCGGGGGGGGAGGACAGCAGGGGTGGCAGTTTGGGGCGAGGGAGGAGGGCGGAGGGCAAGGCGGGCGCGGTCGATTTCAGGCGAGGGGCGAGAGGGCAATAGGGCGAGGGGACAGGGCCGAGGGTGGATGGGGCGGGGCGGGGCGGGGGTGATGCAGATGGGGTCGGGGAGATAGAGGAGGGGGCGGGGATGCGCCTTGACATTGGCGACTGTCGCCGCCTGCCCCGACCACGCGCGACCCGAGCGCCCAAGGACCGAACGGGAAATGGGCGCCGTTCCAGTCACCCCACAAACGCTACACGGTTCCGTACATTAAGGAAACTACTCCCCTTGAATCGACTTTCATACTTTACGAGTTATTTGGGCTCCGGTAATGAAGAGTTTGTAAAACAAAATTCCCCTATAAACTCGTTTTCTGAGAACCATCTTCGGACTTCTGAAGCTAATAATTTCCGGAAACCTTCAAATACTGATCAGC
Source organism: Acheta domesticus (assembly GCA_031308135.1). Lineage (NCBI taxonomy): Eukaryota > Metazoa > Arthropoda > Insecta > Orthoptera > Gryllidae > Acheta > Acheta domesticus. The sequence goes on from JAHLJT010009436.1 coordinate 15,887,672, forward strand.
ATTAGAAGAGGCAAAGTGTGGGAAAACATTCTGCTAAATTGAACGATTACAAAAGTTTAGGTCTGACACATTTCATGATGAAAATAAAATGTCAGTCCCCTTTTTACTTCTGAAACTGCACACTAAAAGGTCGACGTCATAATCCAAGTTACGTGAACTTCTCGCAACTATCGGAAAGGCACTAAAAACAAAGTTACGTGTATGATACGGCGTTCTTGATACAAAGTTCAACGTAACTACTACATTTAAAAAAGGGCGAAATCGCAGAAAAATCTAGAACTTCGAACAAGAAGTTCACGCGCTTTGATATACTCAGCATTTTCCAACAATCACGGTTATAGATTTATTCCCCGCCCAGACGACACTTGGCACCTAATAGACTTCATCAATCATGTATTTAAAGATGAAGGAATAATTTTCAAACCAAAATCTCAACGAGCGAGAAAGAAGCAACCTAAAAAGAAGAAAACGAGAAAGAAGAGAGAGGAGAGCGAAAGAAGAGAGAAAAGTAAGTGAAAGAGTATAAGAAGAGAGACTTCTCTGGTCCCTTCTATACATCTTTAAATTCCCGTTTATTCACTGTGCTTTGCGATGCGAGATGCAGGTGCAGAGGGGAGCGCCGAGGGGCGGGGCGACGGAGGCGGGGCGACGGGGGCGGGGCCGGGTCGGCGGAGGGGGGGGCGAGGGGCGGGGAAGGGTGGTTGCGGGGCGAGGAAGGGTGGGGTGGGTGGGGCAGGGAAGGGGGATATGGGCGAGGCGGGGAAGGGTGGGATGGGCAGGGCGGGGAAGGGTGGGATTGGCAGGGCGGGGCGGGGAGGGTGGGGTGGGCGGGGCGGGGAGGGGTGGGGTGGGCGGGGCGGGGGGAAGGGTGGGGTGGGCAGGGCGGGGAGGGTGGGGTGGGCGTGGCGGGGAAGGGTGGGATGGGCGTGGCGGGGAAGGGTGGGATGGGCGGGGCGGGGGAGGGTGGGGTGGGCGGGGCGGGGAAGGGTGGGTGGGCGGGGCGGGGAAGGGTGGGATGGGCGGGGCGGGGAGAGGGTGGGGTGGGGCGGGGGGGAGGGTGGGGTGGGCGGGGCGGGGGTGGAGCAGCGTGCCGTTGGCGCGGCAGGCGGCCAGCCGAGCGCGGAGACGCCACGCCGCTACGCCACGCCACGCCGCTACGTCACGCCGCGCACACAGGGGCGGGACGCGCCCGCGCCGCCGTTAACAACTTCGTCAACACAGCGCAGCCCACCCCAGCTCTCCGCTACTCCCCGAGATCTTCATCTTCCTTCCATTTTCATTGTATTCTAATGCTGACAGTTAAATGCGAAAAAACCGTACTCGCGATTCAATGAAAACGGTGAAAAAATACAGTTTTATTTTATCCCAAAATTCTGAATCGAGATTTTCCGAACAAACTACGACACAATTCTCATTAAAAATTTCATACATTATTTTTTGGTGTTTTTATGCACGATTATATTTGAAACTTAAAAATGTCACACACACACACACACACACACACACACACACACACACACACACACACACACACAAATCAAAATAATGGCCACATTACTTTAGACATTTTCTTGATAAAGATGCGAGTAAATTATTGACCCCCCCAAAATGTTCATTGCATGTACCAGGGTATGTACCACTGCATGTACCACGCTGTGTGTAAACAACCATTCACAAATTCAGGCATGTAGCGAGCAGATGTCCTTGATTTCCGATCTTCCTTCAGTCGATGCCACCTTCCTCGTTCGCTCTCCCCCCTCCCACACACACACACACGCTGGGCTAATCTCGTTTAGAAATGCCAACACAATGGCGGGAAACAGGTGTCTGCTGACATAACGCACCGCCTCGTTCGCTCGCAGCCGCAAGAGCGCGCTGGCGCACACCGCCCCCCCCCCACGCTCGCACTTGAAAACTTCAAGTGCACGAGGTAATGGAAATACTAACCCAATGCAGGAAGAGTTATACAGCCTAACAACGAAAATGACACGATAAATACATTAAGAATGTGAAAGTGATGAAACGTGTTCATGTCATGAACACTTTACTTTCCCTACATTAACTTCACTGTGCTAATATTTTTTGAACACAAACTCGATTGACTTGAACAGGATTCTGAAACATGAAAATACCGAAAACAATTTGTGAATTACTCAGCACAATACTGAGGTCACTCTTACCTGTACTATTATAACGTAGCCTAATATAAAAAAAACCAAAAAAAACTACAATCTACGACAGTAAAGAAGCCATTTTTTACTTTATTTGATATTTAAAATCTTTTGTTAGGTTTACTGAATATTAGAGATTTTCTTTTGAAAATTATTTTCCACATATTAGCGTAACGTTTTTGAAGCGCACCATGTTACAGGGAACGCTGTATTATCTTCCGATCTTCGACATCCCTATTTGAGAATAATGCATTCAGCACGTTCTGAAGAGCAGATGCAGCGACCGCTGAGCCACCATATACAAACAATGGGGGGCGGGGACCACTGCGGCAGGCGCTGGAGGAGAGGGAGGGGGAGAACAATCTCGCGATGGTCACGCTAGATCCGATTAACAAACAACACCTCACAATTAAATTTCCGGGTGCTGTGCGGGCGCAAGCAACCCGCGATGACGTAGCGGAGCCCCAGCACGTACCAGGCACGGGCGTGCGGAGTTATTTATATTCAGCCGCACTCTCTCCGTAAGGCGAACTGCAAAAGGGAAGGGAAGGGATGGGAGGGGAGGGGGCGGCCTGAGAAAGGTCAGGCACGCAACGCAGTGGCCTCCGAAAACGAGCGCCCTGGGCCAATTTCGGAGAAGAGTCGGGAGCCACACCGCTCATGTGGACTTGCCGTATTCCGTCAGAATTTTAAAACTGGTCTTGAAATGGGATTTTCATAGAATTAAATATATAAAATAAATTGGAGATGTTAAACTAACAGATAATTTAACAAATGCGGCTACAGGTTAATTACTTTGCAACATTTCCACAAGGGATATTATGTAGTACATAGGGATAATCAAAAGGGTAAAATTGAAAATTTTGAGATTGTAGTATTGAAATCGACTCCGAATAATTCTTTTCTTCAGACGGAAGATTCAATTAGACTTTTTCTCGCATAAAATGATGCATATTAGTACGTTATAACTTACGAGTAAATTTTTCAAGTCCAGCTTCTCACAAACTCATCCGCGTTGCGCAGAAGTGTTGTTGGAAAAAAGCCCGCAAAACCACATTTTAAATCGATTTAAATACAAAACAGTGAAAAAGCTACAGCTGTTAATTAACTGAAGTCCATCCAGGAAACGATATAGACTTCGTCTGAAAACAACTTCCTCTCGAACACGAACAGTACCTCATTGTTATTTTCCAATACAATTGTATAACGGTTTGTGAAAACCTAGAGTGTACGTACACGTTGAGGGTTCGAAGCAAGAAGAATTTCTTCAAAATTCTCATGACCAAATTTATTAGAAAACTGCTTCTGGAAGTGATTAGTCTGTTACAAACAAATTCTACTCTGCATTGAACTGTAAGCTCTATGATATTAATTTTAGGATAGACTGCTTTCAATCACCAGCATCGTTTGCGCCCAGGTTATCTGTTCTACTGCAGTCCGATTCTCCTTCAACTGTAGCTTTGTTCTAATATCTGCGTCAAAAATACTATTAAAAAAACAACTTGAAATCTACCTTTCATATTATCACGTTATCTTATTGTATCTGTATGAGTTATCTTATCTCATCTGAGTTATCTTATTGTATCTGCTTGAGGATGGCAAAAAAATCAATGTTTTTAAAACATCGATGTTTCCACCAGAAACATCGATATATTAACACCGATATTTTGGAGCAAAAACATCGATCATTGATTTCGTTATTAATGCAATGCTTCATTATGCTTTTTTAAGAATGTGTATGTTATTTTTACGGTATTTTGTATTGTATATGTAGAATATTCATTTAAAGGTTAAGAGGGTAAAATAGCGAAACACGATGTTCTTTAATTTTAATTTTCTTCTTTACATTCAATAATACTTATTACCACAATAGCCTACTACTAATATGCTGCTAACCAAACAGTCAAATATATCCCATTTGCGTTCGGTAATTAAAAAGGGATACGTAAATAGCTTTTTTTATTAGTGTATATTTAAAATATCGATTTTTTCGTCGAGGGTTTTAATGGACATAGAAAACCCTTTAGTGATGTATCGAAACATCGATGTTTTGGTAAAATATGCCATCACGACGTCCTGTTCCAGCACAAACACCAGCCGGGCGGGCATTCCGAGGCGTTGGATCTTTCCAAACGCAGCGCTTCGCACGCGCCGCAGCCGCGTGAGCACTCGCTCCGATCCAGATCGCAACACGATGTCCCCGGAAATGGGGGAAACCTCGCAGTTGGAACACAATCTCTGGCGCTTTCCGGCGGCGTAAAGTGAGGCAACCGGCACATCTGGAGAGTCTTACGGATGATGAGAGTGAAAGTACAGGATGGGGCAAGATGTATCAAGCAAAACGGTCTGTCAACCCCATCATCCTCCACTGCACTTACAGTTTTCTTTCATACACAAATCGAATATTTTATTTCTTATTCAACAGAAATGAAAATAGTACCTCATATATTCAGAGACTGACATCACACAACCGCCCTCGGTCTTCAACTCAATATCAGTACAATTCAAATCGCAAAGAAATACTACCCGACTGAATCGATATTGAGATACATTACATTACCTTATATTATTACTTTTTTTTTGCATTTCAATGACATTCTTGAATGGAATGCATGCCGTCAATCTTATCGCGATCTTGTGTATGATAGTGAACGAATACACGGTATTCAGGGATACATTCAATTTAGTTGCTGCTTTTTTTCTCTAAGCTTATACAAGCATTTAAAGAGACAACACGCAAAATATGAAAAACGAAAAAAAGGAAAGAAAACGAAAAGAAAAAAAAACGACGAAAATTTGCAAGAATAAAACAAAAATATTAATTCGGATTCTGATAACATGTCATCTTTTCATTGGTGCACTCTAGACGTAGCTAACCTGTAAATTAATGTTTATCACGACGTATAGGTGACAGAAACTTATAGTTTTAGGGCCATTTTATGTCATTTTTAGTCATTTTTTCGACCTTCATTTCTGTCTTTTTTTTTTTTTTTTTCCTAGGGAATGTTTCATGAAACTACAAATGACACCTAAAACAAAGGTCTCATTAGTCTTAGTTCATGACTAAATTCACTACTGCAGTGGACTGTGTTTCAAACTATGAAAATTACACGCATCTTCAGTAACTTCTTCGACCTTTTCAAAACTGACGGTTGGAAGATCAGAGCTAAGGATTACACTTGCTACGAAAATAGAGAGTTTATATTAAACATATATTTATATAATTACATTTTATTTAAAATTGTTACATTCATTGAATAAATAAACATTTTCATACACATTTTTAGTATATTTAAGAAAGGTCGTTTTCCCCTATTTTAAGACATTTTCCAGGCCATTTTCCTTTTAATTTTAAGGCATGTTGTAGGTCATTTTGAAAGAATTTTTAGGTCATCAGCATCCGAGCCCTGGTTCTAACGAAGGAATGTGTTGAGGAAAGGCGGTGAAGCGGCAGGGGCGGACGCAAATGATTTGAAGCGAGGCAAGGAAAGGCCGCAAGACGAGCGCCGGCGGTGGGCGGGCGGGCGGGCGGAGGCCGTGTCCGATTGATCGGCGGCGGCGGCGCCGGGGGCGGCTGGCACGGCCCTGCACGGCCCGCACGGCCCGCACGCGACGCGCCGCGCCCGCCGCGCCCGCCGCCCCGCCCCGCCCCGCCTGGCACTGCGAGGAGCGGGTGTCGACCTCGGGCCGCAGGCGAATGGCGCAGTGCCGCGACACTTTTAGCCCCGGGGCGGGGGGAAGGGGCTGCGCAAAGAGGAAGATGTTTTGCGGGGCGAAGTGAGCAAGTCATCTTGGAGCGCATGGATGAATACGAAGGAATTTTCCAACGGGAAGTATGATTTTCAAAATATTTAGGAAGACCAGGGGAACGTTGTTTACTTTGAAATTGTGGAATCTTTAAAAATCTTTTAGGATGTAGAAAAACGTACAAATTTGCAAAGCGTATTGTAGCGTCGTAGCGCGCTAAAAACATGGAGACAAGCACGTGGCAGATGGCGGGCATCAGCGGATGTTTAACAAAGGCTGTATCTACAACGCGATTTTCGTAACGTTGCCCCTGACAGGAATCAGCTGTTGGCGGTTTCATCCAATCGGGAGCTTGAACGTCACCATAATGACGTCACATTAGCGAAAGATAAGCTCCCGATTGGATGGCAGCGAAATAGCTGATTCCTGTCTGGGGCAAAGTTAAAAAAAAATAGCAGTATAAGCGCGGAGCGACGACGCACTGGGACTTTCCGTTCAAGTGTGGACGTGGCGGCGGTAGGGCGGAGGCAATGGGGGCGGCGGGTAGCGCCGAAGGGCCTATACAAGGCCACGAGAACAATGACTCGATCTTGTTGCTTCCCAGCAACGTCGGCGGCAGGTTGTGCGTGAGTTTGCACTAGTGGTGCATGAGGGCAAGGGGCCGGCAATTCATTGTCGTAACTAGGAGACATGTAGTAGGCCTCAGGATAGGGCGGTGCTTCGCACAGGGGAATATTGGTCATATGTTGCGGTGTGGTAGCCGTTCCGTAAAATTTCTCCTAGCTGTGGGTTCTATTTATTTAGTTAATTGTAAGCAGTGCAATTAGTTATTTGTGACTACGGCCTAGATTATGAATAAACCTACTGTTATTACAACCCACTCTCGTCTGTGTTCTGATTACACCCGTATGATGCCACAGTATTCAATAGAGAAACGATACTAAACTGAATGATATCAAATAGTTTATTGGAAGTTTTTCAATAATGAAAATTAACACTGTAGACAATTCCAAGCAATAATGACGAATATCTAGCATGTCTACATGAATTCCCATTTTCTCTTTTTGACGTCTTAAAATGGTATTTCGCCGGATTGGGGACAACTTAATATACCATTTGAGTATGGTCCCACCACTTTCGGGTGCTTTTACGTAATTTCACAAAATAAAACTTCTACAGACAGCTTCGAAAATTAGCAGAAATGAAAAACCGGAGACCACAACCACCATGAGATGTGTATCGGCACATTCGCACACCGCCCAATACGTTCAATTCAAGGCGCACCGGTGCAGTCATTCGGTCGACTCGTTTCCCCACTCCGCCCCCAGAGATGGTCGCGTTGGCGTGTGAGGGGGCCGTCGTGTAGCTCCGGTCCGCTCCGCCCCTCTTCCCCTCGACCTCCGCCACGTGCTACTCCTCTCCGCCCCGTACCCCTCCGCTCCTCTCCGGCCAGTTCCGCCCCGCTTCGCCCTGTGTCACTCGGCTCCGCTCCTCTCCGCCCTGCCCCGCCCCGTGCCACTCCGCTTCGCCCTGCCCCGCCCCTCTCCGCCCGTACCCCTCCGCTCCTCTCTGGCCCGTTCCGCCCCGCTTCGCCCCGCTCCACTTCCGCCCCGCCCTGTGCCACTTCCGCTCCGCTCCTCTCCGCCCTGCCCCTCTCCGCACCGCTCCGCTCCGTTCCACTCCCCCCGCGCCGGCCCGCCCCGTCCTGCTCCGCCACTCCCCACCCCCTGCAGTCCCGCCCCGCGCCCGTGTCGGCGTCGCAGCTTCCACGCGCCATGACTCACTGCCTCCGCACCTGACGCTGCGCCTGATACGCCTCCGCCGCCGCCGCGCAGACAGGTTTATCGCCGCGAGAGGTCGGCGTTACGCAACGCCTCCGCCGCCCCCTCCAGTCCCCGCTCGCGGCGCCCCGGGCTCCGCATGCGCCGCCACCTGACAATCCGCATCAGCGCTGGCGCTCGGCGTCCATTCTAATACGCGCAGACGTGGGTCGTAGCACGTGTTTTGGGGCTTGCAACTCACTACGCGTAAAATTACAATATTGAGATTTATGCAGATTTAAAAGCCTAAAGCTCGGTTTCCAGTAAACACGTTTATTATCATAATCACGTTGAAACTGTAGTGTTGCGTGGGCTGCGAACGATTCAACGAAATTTTCTCTAATTGACACGACACATTTTTTGGCGACGTTCATTACGAACAGTTATGTTTAGGCAACTGCTTTTCGATCATGATTGAAGTTCTATTTGCTTTATTCCATTCGTATTTTTTCTAGAATTATTTTTTCTACACCCAATAGCAAAAAAGTACGAACTTCCATTCTTAAAATGATCAAGCAATCCTATTTCGGAGAAGTATCGTTACGAAATTCAAGAGAGGTGGTTATTTTTCCATTTGCTTCTCATTCCACCTCGCCTCGCGCCGAGCTGTGGAAGCGAGCCTCCACCACCGACACGTGCTCGAGTTGAGACGCAGCAAGGAACGCCGCAGGGGAGGCCGGCTGGCTCCCCCGCGCGCGGCCCCGGGAACTTCATCCCGACGCGGCGCGGAGCGGCGGGGCGCAGCTGCTGCTACACGCTTCGCGGCAGGCGCTCACGCGGACTCGGAGGCGACGGGAAGAAAAGGAACAAAGCGACTAAAATGAGGTAAACAGGAAGAAGCGTATGAAAATGGAGGAGGAAAGGCGAGTATGGTCACGAAATGCAGCTTCATTACATGAACAGCTTCAAAGGAGACTGGAGGATAAATGTTGAGAAACGAAACAGGATCGGATCCAGCCGATCATTTTGGAAGGGGGGCAGCATAGTTTTTTTGTTAAATAATAAACATTTGTTATTATGTTATGTATTATTTTTGTAGTGTACATATGATACTATGCAATATTATTGTTTAAATAATTATATCATAAATAAATATTTAAATCAATTTTGCCAAATAAAAGAAGATAACAAACGAAAACTCTCGGTGTGGGGGGGGGGGCATAGCCCCCATGCCCCCCTAGATCCGCCACTGAAAGAAAATGAGCGAGAATGATATTTAAAGGGAAATAACTCTGAGATGAACATGAAAAAGTAAAATTCGTCTTTTGGCGCTGCGATCTTGGTGAGTATGCCGGGAACTAAATCAACGCCAACTCATTAGATGTAGCGATGGCGTTGATTAAACTCTACTACCAATACCGACGAAGAGAAAGAGAGAGACGACGACGACGACGACGACGAAGAAACAAAAAAGAAGCGAAACAACCGAAGGTATAGTATTTAGTTCAAAGCGTCGGCGACGTCACCTTCAGCTGTGTAGTATTGTAGTGAGCGGAGGCTGGGGCGCCTGGCGGGCGAGCCGCGGAGCGCGAGGGAGTGGTCGTGGAAGGGGGGGGGGGCGCCGTCGGAAGCGATCAGGGCGAGCGGCCCTAATTGAATGGGCAGCGACGCGACACGACGCGGTCGCCCCAGGGAGCGAGCGGCTGCGGCTGCGGCGGACGCAAGACGACCTCCGCAGGATAATGCCTTCGGGTGCGACGCAGTCGGCGTTGGATGGGGGCTGGATCTACGGAGACGTCTGGCGTACAGGGAGACGGGAAGAAGGAAGCAATTGCCAGACGCAGTCGAAGGGCAATGAGAGAACCTCACCCAAGTGTTCCATCGACTAAATATTTCCGCGATAGTAAAGCAAACACTCTCTTGCAAGTATGAGAAAGAGGAATTATTAAGCGAACAAGTTATGCACTTCACGAAGTGAGGGTTACTGAAATGGAACAGTGAAAACAAACACACATGTGAGTTGGCCTATGGCAATATCGAATTAAAAACGAGCCAAACGCAGAATTGAGACGAAATGCAAGTCGAGACAATTTTGACGATGAAACAGGAAGACTATCTTGTAACGGGTTGAATAGATGGGAAGTGTATTGCTAGAAACGAATTCTTTTTCATATCCCGTTTATTTATCTCTACCGTATTTTTAACAGCAAGAAGTCGAACTAATTTTGTTCCAATGCAGCATTGATGACAGTACGAAGACTTCGCACTCAAGTTGCGATGGATCCCCACCCTCCGAACACATCGGCACTAAAGCGAAACCCATCAACCCTTCCCGATCTCCATCTCGTTAGTAAGCGTTCGTTTTCTGCATGAAAAGCGCCCTAAACACGGGTTCTTTCTGGCTTACGACACTCGACGTGATGCCCCACAAATTTTCCACGGCGTTCCTCCACCCTTTCATTATAACAGCACTTGATTATACGTAACCCCTTGCAAGAGGTGTCAGCCGGGGATTAGCCGCTGTGACGCAGGCGGCAGGCGCCGTTGACGTCAGCGCCATCATCCCCCCACCCACTCCCCCGCCCCCGAGCGCACTGGGGTCGCGCAGCAGGGCTAGACGCGGGCGGGGGTGGGGGTGGCAGCCCTAGGACATCGACCCTCCGGCGGAGCTCAAAGCGAAGCAGGCAGAGGGTGGCGACGCGCGGTCACCGCGCATACAAGCGAGTCAGGAAAGAGCGAATTGGGCGAAATTGAGCATCAGTAAAACGATGCTACAGCAAGCATTGAATTGAATTGAATTGCCTTATTTTACGTGGCGAGACTCAGGCCATGTGGCCTGCTCTTCCGTCTCACCACGCAAATTTCGCTACGCTCCTTTCAGCAACTAGCGAAGAAAGAAGGTATTCCATGGGTGACGAAACAGGCGATTTTGAATTTTGCTCAGAGGCGTCATTTAGGCTTGAGGATCTTTTACATGCAGTAAATCTACTAACTTGGGACAGCCGGCTTTACTTCCCCTCCGATGGAAGGCGTAGGAAGGATTTTTCCGCCCCTAAAAATCCATTGCTTTGATGTGGTTTGAACTCGCGAACTTGGTTATAACAGTCCGATACGCTAACCGTTCACCGTCGCCGAAACGGAAGTATCGGAAGCAGATGGATGTTACGAAGCGATGGCGTGGTGGCAGTCGTTTTCAATTTGCTCAATTTGTGGTGCATTGTATTTGCAATGCTAATACTTTTTTTTTTTTTTTTTACGAAGGGTTAGAACATGTTCATATAAGTTATAACTTAAAGCCACAATGAGTGATAAATCACGATCAAAAGAGACTCCACAAATTCAATGAAGTATTAAGTAATTTTACCAACCATTGTATTGTTTGTGACTTTTTTGATGGTTGTGACTTATCACTCGACTATGCACTAACAGACGTTAACTGACATACGAGAGTACTTACGCCAGAATCCTAATACTGATCTAGTTCCCACTCACAAATGGAATAGTTTTATGAGTGCAGATGATAAGTTAATGTTTCATCGCGATGATAGATGGATTACAACAATCCACGGAGTATCTTAGTACATAGAGAAAATTAATTATTTACGTTTGGGGTATAAAAAAAATTCTCTGGTGGGAGTATAAGTGCATTTCTTCTCCGACCATCACAGAGCAACAAGCACTGCAACGAAAGGGAAATAAGAAAAGAGTTATGATACACTATTGAACTTCACCATTCGTTAAAGCCACATTTCATAAGGACATACGTGAGGAACCGAGTTAACAGATAGGCCGGCTCTTCCCAACTGCATAAAGCAAGGAGTGTCCAGTGCCCCGCCGGGCTAACGACCTCCGGCTTTAAGGGCCCCTAGCCTTCGAGAGGATGTCGTCTTAATTCCAACGGCCGCCGGCCCATCTCCGACGCAGCCCCTTCGGAGCGTAACGAGTTTATAGCTCTTCGTCACGACGTCGCGCCGCGCCGGCCGGCCGCCTCGAGGACTGAGGACGGGCCCTCACGCCTCCGTCGCGTCGCCTCCACGAGGACAGCACAGCCACCCCGCTAGGGATGTGCCCTTAACAGCTAAATGATTTTCTTAACAGTTAACGTTTAGTAACTGTTACACGAAATAACAGTTATTTCATTTATCCTGTTATTGGCTGTTATCAGTTGATATTCATAGTACTCCAATCTACTGGGCCAAACCTGAACTACTACAAGCTTTCGCGGCAACAATTTTGTACGCCAACAGTTTCACTGCATGTAATCAATCAAGATTAACAAGTGTTCAAATTATAGATTCATTAGTACATAATTCGTTATTATTACACATCGTGTGCCACAATATTTTTATATTTTATTGCATACGTGTACTACAATAAGAAGTTTGTCCTTTAAATTAAATCAGTCCAATATGTTTGTTAACTTCTTTCTGTCCCATTACAGCTTATGTGAGATCCACTAATATTTCCCTAAGTCCGATAGAATACAATGAGGTACGGTCAAACAACTCATTATAATATTTGATATTCAACAGTCATTACCACTCAAGCTGTAGGTAAGCAAAATACAGTTTCTACTTCTCATTATTTTTGGCACTCGACACTTCACTATGAACATGTTGCATATTTGAAAGAATATTTGCAATCTGATCACGAATCACTGTTATTTTAGTAATATTCTATACACATTTGCTACTCATCATATTAACTGCTATTCTTCCTTGGCAGTTCATCGAATCTCTTTCATATTAGCTGTTCCTCTGTCCATGCCGAAACATGTTAGGGCAAGTAGTGCAAAAAAGCGCCGTAAGGTAGCTGCACAAGCTTTACGGTGCTACCAACGTTATTCCTTTTGCCGGGATTAACTCTTACGTGTTAGCAGTCGCCGCAACTGATTTAACTCTTAGCAGTCAGACATGTTAGGTTGCTGATCATGGACGTGTTATTTTTCAACTGTTATTAATAACCGTTATTACGGGCGCCACTGTTATTCGCATAACAGTTATTGAAGAAAAGCTGTTAAGCCCATCTCTACACCCCGCCAGCCGTCCCCACTGGAGCATCTGCTCGGCCAAGGTTTGGAGACGTCTACTTCGAAATTCCGCCTGGAGTACGAAAGACTATAGTGCGATTTTTATAAAGCTGCCCCTCAAGGCCCGTCGTCACGATGGAATATGTTGTCACGGTATTTCGCGTCTTTCTCGCTCGTGCCGCTAGCTACCGCATAACTGTGACCGTATGTAGCAGTGCTTGCAATTATACATCTACCGGCACGAGCGAGAAAGACACGAAATGCCGTATGATATTCCATCGCGGTCATAGGCGCATGTGAGGCAAAGTTGGAAAAATCGCAAATAGGTAGTTCATCACCCTGAAACTGAGGCTTCATATCCTTTTTAAGAATATCCGGTGACAAACGTTTTCATGATGGAGTATTATGAACTGCATAAGAAATAATAAATTTACATTGAAACCCATTATTGTGGAAATATTCAAAACCTGTTTTAAATGTTACAATTAGAATAGAATTGAATACCTTCGTAGATCACTTTAAAAGTACCCCCTTCATTCAGCTCCCCACACGTGTAACACGGTTCGTACTTGGAATAAACATGGGTAAGTGTCCAAAATTTCTCATCGTGAGCTCAGTTAGCAAGAACTCTCGCCTACGCACTCGCCGATACCTTAGCATCACCGTCACCACTTCCCCATCAACATCAGATCAGGACGCGTCTCCATTCCATCCGAGGTGCCGTGGCTTCTGCGAACGGGCTATAGATCCTCGATTAAGGGTCCTTCCGAGGAGTAACGCGCGGGGGCGTCTGGTCAGCGCCGGCCAAGCCGCCTTATCGCCCGCGCGAAGCAACGCGAATGACGGCGCGATAACGAGCCAACGATCGGGTCGACGACTCCCTCGGGAGGTGAAAGTCGCGACGCGACGCGACGAGGGGGATGTGAAGCAATTTCTCTGCCCGTGACGCGGTGAATAGTGTCGACAGTCTGTGCCACGGGCGCTAAGTGCAATTTCATTCACGTCGTGAATTACAGAAATTCGCGGGCGTTGATTTTAGTGGTTTCTTCATTTGAAAGTCATAAAAACACTCAAGATATGTGTACGAACTCTTTTAAAAGTTGTAAATACAAGCATCTGCACTGAGTTGTGAATTTGAAATGTGAACTACAGTTCTGCGTCAATACATGCATCAAAGTCGCTTCATGAAAATGAGAAAGTTGCATCGAGATACCTCCGTGAAGATGGCCAAAAAAAAATCTCAAAATTCAAAATCTTTTTATGGATACGTTTGTCCACCGTTTGACCACATTTGACCACTCTTTAGAAAATTTTTACCAGCCTCCGTTCACAAATTAGAACAAAAACAAATTTTTCTGGCCAAATTCACGATTTGACGAAATTACAAGATTTTGCACAAATTATTAAAAATATCGAAATTTGAAGTGCGCTTTTGTTTGTCCATCGTTTGACCACCTTTAATCACTAACTACATTATTTTTACCACGTTTCCTCCAGCAGATATTCGCGAAAAACGTATTCCACTGCACCCAGAAACCGTGAAGATGGCCAGAAAAAGTTTTAAAATGCAAATTTTTTTGGTCGATTCGTTTGTCCATCGTTTGACCACTTTTGACCACCCTTTAGAAAATTTTTACCAGGCCGGGTTCAAAAGTTATAGGCAAAAAACGTTTTTTTCCCGCCATTTCTCAAAATCGACGAATTAGCAACAATCAAATGAAAAATTCGAAACTTGTAATTTGCATTCGTTTCTTTACCTTCTAATGACCTCTTAATCACCTTCAGACGTGCTTTACCACCAACGGAACAATCCAAAAAAATTTCCAAAAAAGCGTGAAGATGGCCAAAAAATAATTCGAAAATGCAATTTTTTGGGCTAATTCGTTTGTCCATCGTTTGACCACGTTTGACCACCCTTTAGAAACTTTTTACCAGGCCGCGTTCAAAAGTTAATGCCAAAAAAACGTTTTTCCCGCCATTTTTTCAATTCGAAAAAAACAACAAGAAACACGCAGAATTTTCCTTACTTTTCTAACCTCTGCGTTTGTCCATCTTCGGAAAGTGATTGTCCATCACTTAAAATTCGTAAGCTACGTGTATTTCCAGAAATACAGGCGAAAAACGTATTTTTCCGCAATTTTTTGTAAAATTCCCCCCCCCAAAAAAATACATTCAAATTATATAAAAATACATTAGCATTCGTTTGTCCATCGTTTGACCACGTTTGACCACTCTTTAGAAAATTTTTACCAGGCCGCGTTCAAAAGTTAATGCCAAAAAACGTTTTCCCCGCCAGTTTTTCAATTCGAAAAAAAATACAAGAAACAGGCAGAATTTTCCTTACTTTTCTAACCTCTGCGTTTGTCCATCTTTGGAACGTGATTGTCCATCACTTAAAATTCGTAAACTACATGTATTTCAAGAAATACAGGTGAAAAACGAATTTCCCCACCTTTCCTTGTAAAATTCCCTCAAAACAACAAAAAATATATTCAAATTATATCAAAAAGCATTCGCACTCGTTTGTCCATCGTTTCATGTCGTTTGCTTAACCTTTAGAAAATTTTTACCAGCCTCAATTCATAAATTTGCGCAAAACAAATTTTTCGGGCCAAGTTCTTGTCTTGATGAAATTACAAGATTTCCTTGGAAATATTAAAAATACCACAATTTGACGTGCGCATTCGTTTATCCATCTTTTGATGACGTTTCCCTAGCGTTTAGAAATTTTTTACCAGCCTCCGTTGAGAAAATAGAGCAAAAACAAAGGTTTCGGGCCAGCTTGACTGTTTGAAATTCAGTCCCATTATTGGAACATGATTGAGCTGTATGAAACGCACTATTAGTTGCCGAATATGTTTTAGTAGTTGTATGAAAATAATTTGTTTTCGCACGTAATGTTGTAGAACTTGTAACGTGTTTCAGAAAAAAAGATGACATATGCGCCGCTGTGACAAAATTATTTTCTCAGGAGTTAAATTTCGTTACAAGTAACGAAACGAAAGTCTGCGCGAATTTAGTTTTGTTACAGAAAGAACAGATCGTCTAAGACCGTTTCGTTTCGTTTCTTTACTGAAATGAAACAAATGTGACTTTCCTTTTCGTGGGTAAGAAACGTTGTTTATTTAGTTTCGTTATTAATATTTGTAGAAGGAGAAGTAACGAAAGTCGAGAGAGGGCCATTGAGAGGAGTTGTACACCAGACTACATTTCTGTACTTTATTTTTGTCGCGGCGCCGCTATCAGCGTGTCAGTCAGCAGAGTGTCCATTTACTTGGAGGGCACTGCAGGTCACCGAGGCGTAGGACTCTCGAACTCCCTCCCATTCTGGGCGAGCGGCGGTGCGGCCGTGAGCGGGGTGAGAAGGGCACTGCCGCTTCTCAGAAGCGCTGCTGAGAGGTGTCGTTGGAAGGGGCGTGGGCCTGCGAGCAAATCGGTCGGTGGACATAGCCCCGCCCCCCCCCCTTCCCATTTTTTTTACGTAATTCCGCTGTAATCCGTACCAAACAAAGTTTTTATTTCATGTTAACCATGTATCCAGCACGGTGAGTATTGCGAGTAAACATTTACCACAAGAGCCAGAACATATTTTAAGAGTAATTAAATTATCGATACAGGATAGAAGAAAACGTTAATAACCACCAAAATTATACCTCCCCCACATGCTCCAACTCAGAAACTAATCACCCAAAACATAAATTGGGAAACATTTAGGAAAATAGTGAAAACCAAGACACCACAATTCAAAATATTAAACTCCGCTATGGAAATAGAAAAATCAATCATGTAGATAAACGAAATAATAACTAACACAATAAAACACTTACAAGAAAACAAACCCACATATTCTTCTAAACAGACAAAACCAAAACTACCCAAAGAGATAACAGAAATAATCAACACACGCAATAAAACTAGAAGGCTATGGAGCAAGAATAGAATTCCCCAACAGAAAAAAGAACTAAATCTCCTCAATGAAATAACAAAAAGGGCAATAAATATACACATCAA